>JBCJKH010058304.1:5300-24462 GCA_039877255.1 Loriculus beryllinus
ATAATATACACGGGGGCTGTTCTTAATGTGCACATACACAGAAAGCCAAATTTTGCTGTTTCTGCTGCTTAGTCAAGTGCTTTGCCACTTGTTTCTTCTTTAAACTGTTTTACTAAGATTTTTTCCATCCCAAAATCTCTCCAGGACTCGAATCATTTGCACTTGTCTGTGTGTGCTTCTCACTCTGATTCTTAAGAAAAGCTCCAGAGCTGGCCAGCCACGGTATTCCAGCTGAAGTTATCCTTTAGCATATGCTTGGCATAAGTATTAATACTTTTCTCAGTGGGTGACATTCACCTACCCCTGAGAGAAATGACTCACGCAAGGTCTAGGCACCACTTAAATCCAACGTAAGCTGTATTTTGTTGGCCTAGATGAGATCTTGCTGGAGCTTTGGCTTCTCACTGAGCCTCTGCACAGGAGTGATTTTTCACCAGGTATTATTTTTACATCTTAACATTCAATTTACTCCTTGGTCTACTATTGAGGTGCCTCAGAGAAAAGTCTTAATCAATCTGCCTACCGTAACTGTAGGGTGTTTTTTTCTTCCCTGACCATACTGAGTTTTACAACCCAGGAAGCTGTCTGAGGAGTGTAGTTTATTTTTCACAATACATACTGCCTGTGTCAAGGTTGAACTCTTTCCGTGGTCTGTTGGGCTGCTGCTTATCAGCTCAGCCCTCTGAGGATCCTCTAGTCCTCACAGTCCAGATTTGATCATTTTAGAGGCTGGTCGCTCACAATTTCATTTCTCCTCAATGCATTAGCTGATATATTGCCTATGCAGGTCATAGCAAAATCCTCAGCAGTACTCCTGCTGTTAAGTTTTCACCATGTTAACAGAAGATCCATTATTCTTTCCTTTCTGCCTTTTTTGTCTTGTAGAGACATGTTCTTTGTGAGGGAGCTTTACATCTCCAACCCAGGTGTCCTTTGAATTTGTAACAGTATTCGTTATTAAATACTCACTCAAAGACTTGTTGAAAGGCAATTTTTGAGAATATCCATGTGCGCCCATCTTTTGCTTGGGGATGTAACTCAGAAATGAAAAACACACAGAAAGTAGTGAAAAGAAACCAGTTGCATACAGAACTGTTAAAGATAAGGAACAGTCAGGTTGTGAATACCTTTAACAACCCCCGTGGCAAAGGCCACAAAACCAAAAACCTGGACCGCTCTTCTGTGATGACTTTAGATGAACCCCACATACTTCCAGCAGTCCAGCTGACCCACTGACTGTCATTGTTCCCAAAAGAGGGCTGCATTAATGAGCCTTCTCTGTCTCTGCAACAAAGAGCATTATTATCAGCTATTGTTTTACTGTAATGCCAGGCCTCAAGGCTTGTTGTCACAGTGATGTTCCAGCATATGGCAGATTTCAAGCGGCATGTTATTTGTGGTCATGCTTAGCAACACTATGAGGAAAGGGGCAAGTTGGCCTGCCTTTGTTCTTTCAAGGAATGTGTTTTGTCCTCTTCTGCTTTAGTATTGCATGATTAAACAGGCCTCCCTTCAGGTGAAGGCGAAATCCCAGGGCAGCTGACACTGGTATGCCTGTGAAGGACACCCGCTAAAGAGCTGTCGGGGTGGTTTTGTTTTCATTCTATTTATTATTGTCCTTCAGGGCTTCAGAAGAACAAAATGTATTTTCCAAAGTCATGCATGAGCTTGAGTAGCGGCTCTTAGAAGGGCGTCCCAGATGCTGTACATCAGTTAAGATGCATGGGGATAAGAGCACATCCTGTGGTTGTGGAATGAGATGGCCTCCTGCCTTGCATTTCTTGTGCCTCATTCCACCCCATCATCTTTGTGCAGGTCATGCACTGCAGTGTTGGTAAAAAACTGGAGGCACATCTTGCTGGAGAAGAGACTTCCAGAATGAGATGAAAAGCCATCTTCCTTTTCACTTCCCCTACGTTTGCTTTCCTCCTCCTCTGCCTTGTCTTCCTCAAACCCACACTCAAATGCATGTGTGCACACAGGCACGCAATCCTTTCAGTGGCTGTCCCTTCATATCAAGTGTTGATCTCGATCTGGACAGCTCTTGGCACAGCAGAGGAGCCCAGATTCCATCTGTAAGAATACCTTATGAAAAAAGCCACACACAGAAATAAGCCTCTGAATAACAGAGTGAGCAAGATGGAGAGAAAGCTGTCTTGTTACATATAATTGAATCCCTCAGCACCCTTAAGTGACACCTTTCTTGCTTACACATACAGGAAATATACTGCACAAATGCTATTAAGCTGGAGCTAAACTAATTTAGGTGGTGGAGTGGGTGGACAGAATTCTTCCTTTAAGAAATTGTGTTTCGCTGATTGCCTGATAAATGTGTAGTAATACCCCACTCTTTAAAGAGAATGCAAGGATTGACAAAATGTCCAGGCTCACAGCTGGAGTAGACAAGGACAGCTGTTCCACAACAGACAATTACCTTACACCGGAGAAATGTATACACAACTACCTCCCTGTAACAATGAAAAGGCAGGCTTCTGGCTGCAGAGTGCGATTACACTGCTGGAAGCTGATGGGCACCAGCAGCTCAGATACATTGGCTCTTGCAGGACCTTTAGTGACAAGAAGTGGTGAGGCCCTTGTGCTTAGCTTTCATCCGTAAAACTGACTGCTGTGCTTCTGCAGCTGCCAAACAGCACATTGATCTTGTTAGATCTAGTCCTTGCTTAAATGCATCAGGTCTTCATATGCAGTGGCAGACAGGCAAAGCCTGAAATTGGTCATAAAAGTTAGTAAAGGCAGGCAGATGGTTAGGGGCTGGTAAGCAGTGCCATTCTGGCTGCTCAGAGTTGTAAGAAGGAGTTAATGGGCTGTTGGAGCATCTTCTGAAGAGCAAGTGAATACAATCCAATTCTCACCATGTCTCTGGCTAGCAAGTGGCCCAGCACTGCTCATTCACATGTAGAAAATTAGTGATATTCCTGTTCTTTGTGGTAACCTGCCTCAGGGGCCTTGCTCTTGAAAGAGTGGATGGGAAAATGGTCCTGGTGTTGAGAGCTGGAAGTGAGGTGGTTCATTATGATGTTATTCTTTTGGAACCTGCTCAGGACTTAACCTCAGTTACTTATGGGCAATGTTTGTCAACGGAAGGTGACCTGTTGTAGTGCCAATTAGTCCTCAGTTATCCTGACTGGAGATGCTGGGCATCTTACAGGTGGAGTTCTGGGAGCTCTTCACTGTGGCTGCGAAGACCTTGATTTGCTTCCTCAAGGCAGGAAACTTGGGGTGGGATTACCCGTTTCCCTTCCAACAACTGTACTGCGTTGAGTAAAGGAACTAGCACTTTAGGTTGTCTGCTTGTAACCAATTGTAATCAATTCAAGACTCCTATCTTGAATTGAACTTGGGTCAGATAAGTCTGTGCTGAGAGGAGGAAGATGTGTTATGTGGCGGGGAATCTTTCATAGGGCCCTTTTATGATGTGTACTTTTCAAGGAAGTTGATGTGAGGCTGGTGGTCTCATGCACTAGCTTTACAGATCTCTTTTCTGATAGTTGGTAGTCAGTAAGCTGTCTTAAGCAGATGTGTGGCCTTCATTGCCCTAGTATATGAGTACCTCTCAATCTTTTTAATGCATTGTCAGAACACCTCAGGCGTGCAAGGAAGTAAAATTACTCTATTTCACAGATGGGGAACAGGGAAATTGATGGTTAAACCCTCAGAATGATACAGGTACCAAAGTCCTGCTTAACTGCTTCTCTTGGCTCTTAAATCCAAGTCCACTTCTTCATGGATACCCATTTCTACAAAGAGAAGTATATGCATTTTTCTGTTGTTTCCCAGCATTTCTAACCACATGCTTGCAGTTGCTTTTCTGTCCAAGCCCAGAAGAGCCCCACTTCTACTAAGACTGAGCAGCTTAGCCACTTAGCATCGGGGCAGAGGTGGAAGTGCCTTGATCAGGCTGTGCATGGTTCTTCCTTTCTCTTCTCCAGTTAACATTTATTAATGCATAGCAACTTCAAAAGGAAGAGCTTGGTTTCTTCTGAACACCAGTGGAGATTATGAGCATTCCGCTGGAAAAGGGTGCACTGAACCTTCTCAGACAGAAAACAGAATTAGACCTACCTCCTTGGTGAGTTTTTGAGCTGTTGAGCTGTAATATGACAAGCAGGCTGAGAGCAAACATTTCTTTTTTCATCTTCTTTTTGGGATACTATGGCTGTTCCAAGAGAGGGCAGATTTCTTTTCCTGAGTGCTTTGACCAAAGAGACAGGTAGGGCTTGCCAGGCTGATATGTGCAGTATTCCTCTTTATGTACCCACCCCATTTCCTTCATTAAACACCTCTGCAGCATCCTCCTTTAGTCATGTAATGCAGTAACTGCTGCAGTACTCCTTCAGAAGAGATAATATCCAGAGACTCACCTTGCTTAGACAGGTAAGTTAGCAGATAGCAAGAGTGGGTTCATAGCTCAAGAGATAGGGAAAACAGTGAAACAGTTCATAAGTTTAATGGTGGATAGTTGAGGCAGATGAGTGCAGTATAACAGAGACACCACAGCATAGCTCCTACACCAGCTGCTCTATCTCTTTGGCTCCCTCAACATAAGAGAACTCAAAAAGAGTTTAGTTTCTATAGGGCAGAAAATATGTGAGAGGCTACGAGCTCTGAGCTAACAAGACTGGCTAAAAATAAAAGCGAGGTCTTTATAGCTTATGAAGAAGATGAAGGAGAAGCTGTTAAGAGGGGATTTAATTGAGTGTAAAATCCTAAATGGTATAGATAATGCCAAGGCATGTTACTGTTCACAGACTGGCTCAGGGAGAGGACAGGCAACTGCAAAGGAAATGAGCTCAGCTCAGCTGATCTGACAGGGCTTATTCACACAAAACCTATGGGTGACTGGGACAGAAGGAAGCAAGAGAAAGGAGCTTCAGTATAGCATGGGTAAAAGGGCATCCCAAGGGGAACAGGGAACCCTGAATGCCTGGTACTCAGTACAGATGAGAAGATAGATGGTCTAGCATCAAGCAAATTACTTGGTTACTAGCTAGGAGCTTTCTGACCTGTACCTATGGAGGTAAAGGTATGGCACAGGTAGGATTATCTCTATTGTCTCAAGCTGGGTACAGCTGGAGAGATAATGTTAAGTCCTTGCCGTGACTCTAGTTAAAATGTTGTGTGATCACAGCTGTACATATTACTTCAGGTGGCATTTTCAGAGCAAAAGATCTGATTTGCCCAGTGGCCCTCAAGAACAATGGCAAATACAGTCAAAGTCATAGAGAAACTGAGGCACAGAGGAAGGGCTTGACCTGTTCATTGCTCTGTGATGAATTTGCATTCACTGTGTGAAACAGAACAAATGGTTCCTCCTTATGTCTTAAACATGTGTGCTGCTTCCCACGCCAGAAACCTGCCCTGGGATTTCCTCTGCCTGTCTTTCCAAATGCTTTGCCACGAGCAGTCAAAGAAGCAGCTGAGAAATTTGAGGTCTCTCTGGTCACTAACCAGCCATTTAACCCCCAGGTCTGCTCCCAGCTTGACACTCATTGCTTGCCTTAGTGAGCAAAGACCTTTGCAGGTCTCCATCCTTGTGCTCTATGCATAAATGCAGCTGATGAAGAGACAATTAAATCCTTTCCACACCCCTTGCAGTTGCCCTGTGAGGGAAATAAGTGGTGATCATGTAGTGTCTTGAAGCTTCCAAGCTCTTCTACTGGCCCAAAACATGGAGGATGTAACCCCATAGAGGAGCTACCCTCTTTCCTATTATACTTGGTGAAACAGGCACTGGGACCAAGTGTGAGTGGCCACAGAATTTGTTTGAAAACCAAAGGATGCAAGAAGTTGCATCCAAGGCACTTATTCATTTATTCCCCTTCCTGGTGCTCTGTTTATCATAGCTCTGACCCATGTCCAAAAGCAAGGTGGCAAGAAATGACTATGCTAACCCTCTGATAGTAGGCCACCAACTTAACCTCAGCTCTGTTTTACTAACCTCAGCTCTGTTTTACTAACCTCATTACAGTGATGACTTTGCTACCAGGAGCAAGAGATCTGTGGTACAGGGATGGGACAGCCTCTGTAACTTCAGAAGTACTCTCTTCTCTGTACACTTCTTCCTCTGTTTTAATCCCAAATTAAGAACATGTCAAACTATGGGGCTAGAAAAACTGAAGCATCAAGACAGATTGAGTTTTGCTTCCTGATACACTCCAGCCTGCATTCATGGTTTGGCTGACAGATGGAAATGTGGGGCAGGGTTTCAGTCTGGTATAGCTAACATAGGCAGGGAAGGAAAAGGAATGAGGAAAAGAGTAGTGCCATGTTACCAGCTGTAAGTATTATACTGGATCATAATTGATGTTTTAATGGAAACCTGAGCATGAGGAGTATGTTTGTAGGAAGGAATCTCCATCACCTTTATGTTTCTGTTTGTGCTTGCAGAAGAAAACTTCGAATTATCACCCTAAATAACCAAAAGTCTTAGAAACCTCTTCTTCTGTTTCTCTCTCCTCCTTATTCCCACCTTCCCCACTTCACATTTTCTGCTAGTTCAAGCTGATGATATTGCTGAGAACATTTTTTTAACATGGTCCCTGCTCTGAAGGTTACACTAAGAAAGGGAAATATCATTAAAACCAGAGCAGTGCTTCAAAGGGAAGCTTTTCAGTATTAGCAGTGGGAATGAGGAGGGGAGATGGCTATATGGGGAATGTGAGTAAGGAGAGAATGTATTTAATAAGTGAGGTCAGTGAAATTAGCACAGTGCCATCTCTTTGCAGTGATTAGAACAGAGCCATTTTTGCAAGGGGAGAATACAGTTGGTTTGGGGTACCACTGCAAAAACGGTTTCCAAAACCATGCTGCAGTGTGAGAGGATTTACCAAATTCTCCATTTAAAAGAAGCAATAATAAGAATGAAGCATTTAGCTAAAAGGAAATGTCGAGATACAAACAAAGCAATCCTCAAATGCTGTTTAGCTTTCCCGTGTCTCCTGGGAATTAGCCCCTGCTTTCAGTCTGATTTTTACCTGCTATTGCTCTAAGCTAAACTTTCCATTTATATGAGAAAAACTGGAGTCAGGAGGATTACGAGCTCCTCTGCTTTTGATTTTTAATAAAAAGTGAACATTTACTTCTGAACAGTAGCAGTGAGAAAGGGAATTAAATCTGAGGAGAGCAGGCTGACCTTTGGGAGCAGAGGCATGTTCACACCCAGAGATTCCCTCAGTCTCTGTTGCCTTCTCCTGTTGCTAATACACACACTGCTCCATGTCCATGCAAAGGTGCATATACATGCTTGTTTTGCTACATGCTGTCACACATGTGGCTTTTCACAGATGACAGCATATGAAGGCACATTTGTGGTTGTTACATTCTTTTTTCTGTATGGTTTAGTGGTCTTGGCAGTCCAGGGATAATGGTTGGACTTGATGATCTTAAAGGCCTTTTCCAACTTAGTTGATTCTATGATTCTATGTACACACCTCCATCCGCTTTTCTTATAGCAGATGTTCTCCTAATACAATCTGTACAGTTATCCTCAATTATTTAGAAGCAGGAACATGATCTGCAAAAGTCTTTTTAAAATATTAAAAAGCAGAATATATTTGAGGTCTATCTTTCTGTTTCCTGCTTTGTTAGTGTGCATTTACAAGCTTTCATTTGAAGCCACAACAGCCAGAAAATTACTGTTTGTGTTTGAAAGAAAAGCTTGAAAGGCCTCTGGTTGATCATCCAACTTTAGAGGCTGGGACTGTGGGGAAAAGCATTGCCCATATAGTCACAGAGCACTGATAAAATTGCAAACATCGGCAATATCAATGGAAATCGAGATTACAGGAGAGAGATGTCCAAGAACTCTGCAGACTGATGTTCCTTCCATTGTGTTTTCTAACCCTGCTCAGGATAGGGCTTCCTGACCCAGCAGTAGGAAGGTAAAAAACCCTGCTCCCTTTTCACTGAATATTTATGTTCCTGCGACAGCTATTGCTGTGCCAGAACAGTCCTGATAGTAAGGCAGTAGTGAAGGATTTCCCAAGAAAGAATAATAGAGGTGGGGCCGAAGGAGCAGATGTACATTATTTGTATTGGCAGAAGCTGAAAAACAACCCAGCCCCCTCCCCACAAAAAAGCACACTTATAATCAAAACCCAACAGATTTATTGCTTTGACTCATACTGGTATTTATCAAATTATAGCTGTGTGGCACAGAACTGCATGGCATGATTTACAGTGGTGGTGTGGAAAGGCACGGCAGTGATTCCCTCCTAGGAGAACAGAGAGAGCTTTGTTCCTGTTGTGATAGGACCAGACGTGGTGGGAGAACCTGGGTAATTGAGTGCTTTGTCAAAGCCAACCTCTTTCCTCCTCTGTATGTGTTTGCACAGATCTAATCACTCTCATCACATCAGAAGCTCTAATCATTCTGACAGTACGTATGTGGGAGCAGGCATCTAAAGAACATGAGCCACTTTCTTCACCACCATCATCATCATGATTTTCTAGCGGAGGTTTTTTTCTAATTCACTGATGAAGCAAAACACACAGGAAATTGAGAGCAGCGATAATGAATTCAGGAACAGGTTATAGATGTTGGCACCAACTGGGAAACAGGTTTTCCTGAACTTTATATCTCTTGTGTTCATTTAAACAAATTAATTTATGGTTGCATGCAGCATTCAGTACTGTGTAATTTTTGCATTTGGGGAACAACAGGGGAGACTCAATGTAGGCAGTATAAGACCAGTAAACTGCAGACCCAGCAAAGAGACTGTGATAGCCTCATCGTGGATGCAGCATTTGCCTCAAATTGGAACGACACAGAGTGAGTTCAAATCTCACTGGGGGTTCTGGTTTTATTAGAAATACTTCATATCTCTTATAGCTGGTGTCAAATGGATCACTACACTTTCGGCACTTCATTATCTTTATCATCCAAAAATACTCTGCCTCTAATGAAAATATTTAAACAGTTCTTCCAGGAGCAAAACATAACACAGGGCACTGCTGCTCAGAGTGGCCTGCATTCCAAGGGATGTCAGAGCAGGCACTGAGTGGGCTGTTGCGTTATAGGCTATGGCCCCACGTGGCACAACGCTGGGTTTGGTGAAGGCTAGCAGAACTGGGCATGACTTGGAGGGTAAGGTCCCTTTCCATGTAGTTCAGCTGCCACTAAACCTGTTTTAGCCTCTAGTAACTTCGTCAGTTAGTGAAGCAACAGCAGCTTTCAACTGAGGTAACTGAACATGAGGTTAGAGCCTTTATGCTCTCCTTTATTACCCTCAATGTATTTAGGATGATCCAGGCCAAGCTGTCGTTGAGGGTAAATAATTGTCAGAATAAAAAGATTTGCCTCTGGAAGGTTTTTACACTGCTTTAGTAGAAGGTGTCCCTGCCTGTGGCAGGGGGGTTGGAGCTAGGTGATATTTAAGATCCCTTCCAACTCAAACCATTCTATGATTCTATGCATTTGCTGCTATAAGGAGCAATAAGAAAGGCCTCCTATGACTAATCTGAGCCTTGCAGTTTTTTCCAGACTACAAGTGAAGTTTGTATTATCTTGTGACTAAACTATGTTCTTGCTTCCATTATAGACAGGGAAAATTCTGCTGATGTTGCTCATGTTTTGCTGATGTTTCTACCCATTTATTTCCGCCCATGCAAAGTTTTCACCCATACCAATTTTGCATATCAAAAGCTGACTACATTGGGTCTATTATATATGGTGGGTGGAATGGAATTGTCAAAAGCATCTAAGCATTTGAGGAAGCTTTGTCTATTGAGAATCACATGTACGGCTGATGCCTGGGTAGCCCTACCTGACCTAATCTAGTTTCAGAGCTACTGATAACATTTAGATGTCAGCACAGAAGATGTTGGCATGGGCTCACGTGAATAAGCCTGTAAAGTGTCCAGAATGAATGCTTTTCGTTGAAGTCTGTGCCATTGCACCTTTAGTGCTGCCGTTAGCAATGATTCCAGCTATTTTAATACCTTTGTAGATAAACTGTAGCTGTGTCTCCCATTGCACTGGGTACGCGCTGCTTGCATGAATCTTGGATTCTGCAAGGGAAGCAAGAGAAAGTGGAGACCAAACATAGCAAGGTGCTTCCTCATTATGGTTTTGTGGTATATTTGTACAGATGAGAGGGTTTATTTATTTGTTATGGTGAACAGCTGTGAGTTTTGATATTACTAACACTCAATAAGAGTTTATACTTCACTTTCCAAATGGAGGCTTCCCCCCTTTGTGAAGAGCAGCGTGTGTGGTAAAATGAATTATTTCTTTTAGTGGAGAGTACAATAACTGCTACCTCCATTCAATACTGGGCATGGAGGATACCATGAGTTCACGTATTATTATTTCTTGTCACAAAACACAGAGAAAAGGGCATTTCCTGAGCAATTTTTGACTGATTTACGTCTTCCCACTGTATTACTAATACAGTTTTGCTGTTGTTTCCAAATAGTGTGACTTTCACTTCGCTCGACAGCCTTTCTTTACAAGGATTGCATTTTGCTTTATTACATGATTATATTCTGATTCTCGGCTTGTACAAACATTTTCATCAAGTCATAACATAGAAGCATTTTTGATGCCGTTCTCCTTCAAACTGGGGATCAGATTCATTCAGAATTGCTGAAAGCAGCCTAATGAATCTGAGCAGAGTTTCAGCCCCGTGACAGACGGATGACTGAATACAGTCAGCTTATGCTTGGTTTTGCATTTTTTTTACTGCAAGCATTAAACGCAACAGCAACAAAGCTCTGCTCATCCTTGATGCTAGACAAAACCGGTCAAAATGAGGCTCAAACTTGGGAAAATAGCCTTATTAAAAGAATATTTGTGGGGGTTTTCTGCAGTTTTGGAAACTTTCAGTGCTCTCCAGTGCTATTTACTAGAAATGATTTGGCAACTTTGGGAACTTGTTGACACTGTAGAACAGCATTGAAGTTATTTGTTGGCAGAAAAGGCTACAGTGACAGCTACCACCGAAAAATGCCAACTAAGAGCTGTACTACTCGTTGCATAGTTAAAGTGTCAGTCTGCATACTCAGTAAGTGTTCTCAGCAGTGTGTTGTGGTTGTGTTAGGTGTTTGGGCACTCTTTGTGCTTGTTCACAAGATACGTATGGCTATTCTGCTCTTGTCACTGGGACAAACATGCTGTCAGTGTGGCCCTCAGTCTGTGCGTGTGGGCAAGGCATTCAGTCACGCTGGGGCCACTTTCCTTGTTTCCATCTAGATTTAAATCTTCAGCCTAATGGTGATAAATACTAATGCTAATAGTGACGGCAAACCCCCCTCCAATTAATCGTGTTGACTGTCTTGCTTTTAGTTGTAGTTGAAAGTGAGTAACACAGCTGTGCTTTCGCTCCTTGGGTTTGGCTTGGGAATGATAGCAGTATGCCAGGGAATTGGATGGACGGTCACATTCTGCCTTTGGCTAAAACAACCAGAGCTCGGAGCTGAGCATCCCGTGTTACTCTCGGAGGACCAGCTGGAGTGCAGTGACAAGATGCCTGTGTCACCCTGCTTATGGCATGGGCATGGTGGATGTCACATGCCAGCAGGGAAATCCATATGGTCCATGTACCGTACAGCCTGGGCCACCTAGTTTTCTTTGGGTAGAAAGCACTGGGTGCTAAGCTTCCACTTCTGTCCAAATGCTGGTAATTCCCCCTCCTGAGATGTTGTCCTTCTCTGTTTCTCTCTCTCTCTGTTTCCCTCATCATGTCTCCTTCCCTCTCTACCCCCCTGCCCCATTGCTACCTATAGCCCAAAGTTTCTGCTGTGTCTTCATTTCCTCCTTGTAGATCAATACAGGCTGTCCTGGCCAATTTGTGCTGCTGGCTGGCCTTGGCAGCCTACGTCCTTGTCACTGCTTTGCTGAATTAAGAATTAAACCATGTTGGATGAGAGCAGCGGAGAGGCTTTCTACAGGTTATCAACAGGGTCTGTTGACAGTTTCCCATCCTGCTACCTCACATCTCAGTTAACAGCAGCAAAGGGAGCTGGGTCACTTTACCCAAAATCCTGCTGGGTTTTTTCGTCAGTAGTGTCTTCTTTGTACCTATAGCAGCATAGGAAGGTATAGGCAGATATCTACGTGCCAGCCTGGTGTGGGTATGCACAAATGAGCATGTTTGAACACAGCATTGCCCCAGTCTCACATGTTTTGACTATTGCAGTTTAAATTAGCTGAAAAACAGTCTTCAGTTTTGCTTCATTGCAAGCAATTTTTAATGTCTCTCCCTAGCTGCTTACTGCAAAGACAGGTTACTGCACAATCGGCACTAGTTTTGGTGGAGATATTAGCTCTGGAGTGGGTGAGACTACAGAGACATTGCCAAGACTTTCCACTTCAGGAACTCAGTGCTCAATAAGTTAACATAGGAAAGCATCTAGCTGATGATGTAGTAAAGGATGTAGCCGGATAGGACATCAGTTTTACAAACCAAAGTTGAGATACGTCAGGATTCAGTGTCCTCAGATAAGCTGGCTTCTAAAAATGAAAGGAGAGAATGAAAAGGGAGAAAGAGCAGTCTGAGGAGATAAAGATGTTTTACATTATTTACAGTTTGACCTTAAGATATTGCTACCAGTGCTTCTGAGGAAGGAGCAGGTGCTTCTAGCTGGACCAAGGATTTTCTTTTCTCTTTTCAGGGGGTTAAATTAAATGATCTTTCCCTGCTGCCCTTTTTCCTCGGGTCCTCTGGCTGATAAAAAGAAGATCTGTGTTATCAGCCAAGGAGACCGTGTAATCCTCAAGGAGAAGGCAGCAGGCTAGGTGGTAAGGCAATAGAAAAGAAGGCACTGCTTGCCCTAGAAAAGAGGAGAGGGCTGCGTCCCAACCCTTTCTCCAAGTTACAAGACAGCACAGCCCACTAACACAATGCAGGCACAGGTCTGTTACTCAGTCACTGCTTCTCTCCCTTTCCGTGGACCTTGGGGGAAGCTGCTTTAGAATGATGTAGATTCGTCTCAGTGCCTTTTGACAGTGTCCATATGAGTGAAAAGAGTATGAGTAATGGGGAGGGTGCTGAGGTCAGGTTGAAAGATGGCTGGTTAAGGGATGGTGACAGTGGCCTTGGTGACGGGGTGTGTTCATAGTAGTGTACCTTAGCATGGTTTTACCTTGTCCCTTTGGAGCCCTCTCCAAGAGGAGTGCCTGTTTCTGAGTTCTGCTCCATCCAACCTCTCTCTCAGCTCTTTCTCTCAACCAAAGCCAGGTTGGGAAGGAATTAAATCCGAGAGGCAGACTGGCCTCTTTGGAATGGTGCTGCAGCCTCTACCTAACCTGTAGTTAGGTGGAGCTTTCATTAACACTGGTACTACTGGGAAAGCAGCTCCCACTTTTAGAGCTGTGTTGGCAGGAGCAGAAAGTAGCAAGTGCTTATTTTAGTGCAGTGCAGTGCTCTCTTTGAGCAACCCAGGGGAGAGATTGAGTGTGCAGAAACCCCAGCATTCCTGCATAGTCACTTTTCTGAGTAGAGCTGCGTTTTGAGGATGCACAGCTTTGCTTGGTGTGGGAGGAACTAAAGCTTCATGCTGCTGCCTCAGCATTCGTGCCATCCGCTTGTGCAGAGCAGGGTTTTTTTTCCCCCTCTTATTTTTTATCCCCCGAGTGCTCCATGAGATGTTAGTGACTGTTTAATTATATCAAGAGCTCCATGAGCTATTTTGATGTGTAGTCTCTCTGGCTTTGGCACATACTCTGTGCTGATGACACATGGTCACTGTTCTCTGTCTCTGTATTACTCTGTCACCACTGAATTTCAAATGCTGCCCTTGGATTTGACACTTTGGGGACTGGCCAGACTTTAAAAAGCCTCTCCTGCCTTCAGATACCAGTGCAGGTAATAAAAGGAATTTATCAGTCTGCACTTTGGTGTGTCTGTGGGGATGTGCAAGGTAAATTCATACCTGGTTCTCATGAGATCTGCTCGCTTCTCTTTCTCTCAAAATACCATGTAGCACAGCTTGATTTTCATGGGGATTTTCCCCACAAGTTGTACCTCAAGTGCTTACAGAGCAAAGCAATTCACAACAGTGGGCAAATGTGTTATGTTGGAGCCTCCACTCAAAGAGCCAAAAGCAGAGTAACAGGGAGAGGGGACCATGAACAGCCTGGAACTGGGGGAGGATGAGGTCTGAGACGGGAAGCAGCAGGCATGGTTGAGCCAGCAGCAGGGCTGTTGTATGCAGCAGGAGCTGAGGAGGAGCTCCGCATGCGTGGAGGGAGAAAGAAGAGGCTGGTGTGGGACAAGGGCAGGAGAAGATGCCAGGGAAGTCCTTTGGGACAAATGCAAGGAAGATTTAAAAGCAGGGGGTGGGTGGTTTTGAGAAGTGCGTGTTGTTACAGAGTGGGGATTGTAGGAACAGCTCAAGCTGGCAGAGCAGCATCATATGATTTCTGATATGAGAGATTGAAGTAGACCCGTACAGACACATGTGAGGGAACCCGAAGAGGCAAGTTTCAGGGGAGGAAAAGACATTTTCTTCCCACAGCTGCTAGACACAAAAGCTTTGGAACAACTGGCTTCACTGGTATATCAGTGGTGAGTCTTGGCCTGCAGTGTTTTAAGTGCCCTTTGGTAGGAACTGAATCAGCACTATCCCCCACCGGGCCATTCACCCCAGGGTTTGCCAGCAGCACTCCCAGTCTCTCAAGCATGCAATGGTTTGGCTGGTCCAGCTGGATTTGGGATTCCCTAGACCAGAACACATGTAGGTGTGCAGTCAGCTACTCGCCAGTTGTTTACCTCTCTTTACTGAATTGGTGTGATCTAAACATACCCAGGACCTCGGAGTCTAAATAATGGTCTTGTGCTCCCCGTGCGGAGCTCGGCGATATTTACTGAGCCCCACGGCTTCATTCTCCTCTGTGCTGACCGCATTAATGGTGGGCTGCAGGGATGAACGATAGCGGAGAGGGGTCCGGGCGACACAGCTAACGGATTGCCTTATTAGAGACACTTTCCTGGGGCCTAAGTGGAGCTTTTTTTGTCTGAGTCGGTAGGAAGTGGGTCATTTTGCTGGGCTGTCAGGCCCCAGCTCTCGCTGCACAGAGGAGGCTGTGATTGCAGCAGCCTGCCGGCTTCTTCTCCCCGCTTCATTCGGCTAGGGGATGAGGTGGTGCAGGGCTGAGATGGGACCGTGAGGGACCGTATCGCTAGCTGCCTTCAGGGATCCCTGCCTGGATAAAAAAGCAGACCCACATTGCTGGCTTATCCTACCCTGCTATTGCAGATTTTGGAGGTCAATAGAGAGGTAATGTAGCTGATCCCTCCTCCCCAGACATTCCCCTCTGTCCAACTTTCATTGCCGTGTCCCTCTGCACTGCCTGCATGTCTCTGGAGGGGCAGTGATGCCTAACGAGGTACTAGCTCAAGCTGCTATCCATCTCATCTGTCAGCAGTTTTAGAGAGCCTAGTGGCAATTAGGTCTCATTGGTCTCACGTTGTGCCTGATCCACTGGGATGCATGCTTGCTGCAGCCCTCCACAGAGAGTCCTGGCTCTCTGTCTTAAGCTCTCACTACTCCCAGCTTTGGCTCTGCAGATACCTACTTCCCTCTGTTGTACTGGCTTAAATGGAGAAATGTCACAGGTTTAGTCTCCCCTGCCTGTCCTCGCCATCATAACTGTGTTGACAGATGATCTGGAGGAAAAACCAAACCACAAAATAAGCTGTGTTGGAAGCAAACGTGTCAGAATAGGACACAGGGGACTGCTCTGAGGGTGATTCCAGCACAGAAAGAAACCCAGTCTCTTAAGAATTTTTATCTCAGCATCATCAGAGTTAAGTTTGAGATAGTTCATAATAAGGTTTGCATGTTTTTCAGCACTTCCCCAAGCTGCAGCCAGTGATGCTTGTGATGCTCACCAGTCCTGAGAACACAGATTGGCTGCCAGAGGGTACTAGATTGAACCAGTTAGCCCTGGAGATGAGCTAGTGAAAACAGAGCAAACACTCTATCAGTCCTGTCCTAAAGGAGCTGAGAAATGGAAGGAATTGTTTGAGAGCTATTTTGTTGTTCATAGTCAGTGCTGCACTGCACTGGCTTTCCATGTGAGCTGACATTGTGCAAGGGGTAGCTGAAAAGGGTGTTAGAGCTGGGGTAAAAATCATTTCTGTTTTGTGAAGTGGCATGTCTCATAGGTACATCTGGCTCAGTACACTGGTGAGAGGCTGTGATAAGGTACTTTAGAGGGAGTATGAAGATCCAGGTGAAATACTAACCTGAGAGACAGGAATGAAGAGTGAATTCTGTTACAAATAGAGGGGTCATGGGCTTGTGCTTCTTTTTTGGTGTGGTGGAGGTGAAGATAAAGGGCCAGTACCTGACCTTCCCTGCTCTCCATCTTCAGTAGCTCAGTAGCTTTGTTTTTTGAGAGCATCTTCTGCACACGCTGAACTGTGTTAATCCTCAGAGTAAACTCTGTAGCTTACATTCCTGTGAATCAGAAGGGAATGCAGAAAGCCAGTGTAATATAGATTTATTTCTCCTATCCCCTTTCTGTACTGCATATCAGGTTCTGCACATGGACTGTCTGGGAGGGTGCATAGGCAGGGCTATGCACCAGGAATTCAGCAGATGTAGTGGCAGAGCCATTGGTGCTCCTTGGTCCAACATCTCCATGATTTGTTGCTCACAGGAACACGGAGGTGGCCAGTCTGAATCAGACAGACATAATATCTGATCTCCAGGAATTGCCGAATCACTCAGAAAGGTGCAGGAAAGCCTGTACCAAACCATGATGGAATTACCTGTTTGCAGGAGACATTTTCTTTCTGACTGAATGAGGTTAATGACTATCTTACACCTGCCAGCATGAGGGCTTATAGTCCTTTATCAAACATAGGTGCTGCCTCTCCATTACTGCTATAAATTCTTTGCTCATTTTTTTTTCCTAATTTTAAATCTATTTATTATAATATGCAACAGGATGTCCCAAAAGTTAATTTTTACATAATATGGGAAAAGTCTTTGGGGCAAAAAGAAGTCATGAGCACTTTGGGCATTAGCTCTACAGTACATCCGTAAAGAGGTTGCAACTGGGAAGGATGGTTATTGTTTCTAAAACAAAGAAATCCGTCCTGAATGATCAATGACTTGATTCCCCTAAACAATCAGTGTCCTATTGCTGATTGCCATATCCTTATGGCAGTAACGAATTAATGATTACCTTTAGATTAGGTCTTTACTGCACGCCTGATGCACCGAGAGCATGGCTAAATTGGGTTGGATGTAGTAAGGATTGCTGAGTCTGTAGTCAAGCCTCCTTGGGCTGTGATCTTGTCAGAGCTCATAAGCTGAGCCAAAGAATTTGATTAGGCGGCCTGGTCTTTGGGGAGGATGTCAGGGAAGAGGGAAAAGCTTAGGCTGTTTAATAGCGAAGCCTCCAGCTCATCAATACCTGCAGCTGGATTCACTGCAGGGCAGTCCAGGACCTATTCACAAAGCTTCCAGGATGCTTGGGTCCCCACACAGCGGGATGTCTGAGAAGCCAGTGCCTGCCTAGAGCAAGGGTGGTTGCTAACGGTGATGGGCAGCGAATGGCTCAGAAGGTCTAGGCTCCTCAAAACCAAACAGAACACCTTTCCCTGGATGCAATGTGATGCCAAATGCAGCATTTTGGGGACCAGACATGAAAAAGGGGGTTGTTTGAATCATCCAGGACAAGGCTTGAATCTGAAAAAGCCAATCCAGCAGCCTTCCTTCCAGCACCAACAAGGCTTCCTTTGACAGGAAGGCGCTGATCGGATCTGGTCCTTTATAGCTTTTGACTCTGACATGGTCTCTGTTCCTGGTATTAGGGCCTCAGTTAGCCTCTTCTATTTCTAATGCTCTGAATTTGCATGGGGAGAGCTGGGATTAAGGACAGGCAGCCTTAGCGCAGCTCCTATTAATAAATAAGGAAGATTAGGAGCTTTGTCAGTAACATAGTGCTTCCTCCTTCATTTAATTATTCAAAACCACCTCATGTTTAACCCTCCACCCTCTGAATAAAGTAAATAAAAAGAAAAGAGATTATTAAAGATAAAGTTTAAATTAACTTTCTCTAGTGTGGGTCAGGTAAGAGATTTCAGTCTCCTGTAATTGACTGATGCTGGTGCTGGCTTCTGCAGAGGTTGGAAAGAAAATCTTCTGCTCCTATTTTTACATAAATACATTTTCATATCAGGTTGGGAATATTTCTCTGTGTTTGGGGACTGCTGTTACCTACTTACAAAGCACAAGTAGCAGCAAGGCAAATTTCTTTCCTAGCAGCAGGCCACAGTTCATCTCTAGAGGGACCACATTTGGAATTAAACAAGGAGTGAAATTTTTATGGCCCACTTTTCCTCACTGATGCTGCCAGGGAGAAGGATGTGTAATGGCCTTTTTGAGGTGGTCTTTGGGTTGAGGTTTTCATCTCACTGGGAATTGTATTGAGAGCTTCTAACTCATTTCATAGTTGGTCATCTTAGTCTGTTTGTTCTCAATAACTAGCTATCGAGGATGCAATCAGCTGCAGTGACCTCGAGGTAAAAGAATACTTCATCCCACTCCTATGCAGCTCTGTTCCCTTGGGACATGTATCTCAAAGTGTGACTACAACAGTTTCCAGATGTTTCATATCTGCTCATGCTCTATAAAGAATGATGACTAAATTGCAGTTTAGTGACCTTAGAGATATAAAAGGGGGAGGGGGAGAGGTGGCTGGCTGGCAGAGAGCTTTACAGTAATGGGATCTTTGCCAGTATCATTCATGCTTGAGTCAAGGACTTTCATTTCCCAAAAAGAACTGGGGATTAGTACAGCCTCTGCAGACTGCCCTGCAAACAGACATGTCCTCCCCACAGATGGGGTTGTGTGTAGCTGTTCTGGGGTCAACTCTCCTTGTAGCATTAACAAACACACCAGGGATGGGGCTGCTTAGTCTCAAAGACCGTGAAGGAAAAGGTGGCAGCTATTAAGTCTAATATGATCTACTTGCCTTCCATATTTCTGGCTAAGGTGGGCTCTGCAAAGCCATCTTGTGCATGTCCTGGTGCAGGCTGGAGATCCCTGACTCAGTGCAGTATCCTTCCATCTCAAGCTCCAGGGCTGATACCTGAACAAAAGTTGTGGCTCAGCCTGGAGAAGAGAAGGCTGCGTGGAGACCTCATAGCAGCCTTCCAGTATCTGAAGGGGGCCTATAGGGATG
>JBCJKH010058304.1:37890-48231 GCA_039877255.1 Loriculus beryllinus
GCAGCTCTCCTTCCTGTTGTTGGGCAACTCTGAGGATGAGACCAGTGCTTTGCACCCTTCCTGCTCCCCCAGCTGGGTCAGTACTCCTCACTCTTGCTCTGCTTTCCCAGCCCCGGACCTATTTTACCCCTAGAGCATCATTGCTGTCCATATGTGTTACGGTATATCAAAGTGTCCAGTGGGAGAATCATCTGCAATTACCAGAACACTTTTTCCATTGATGAAGCTAGGCTTGGAGTTTCGAGTACAAGGCATAAAAGACCGTAGAATAGAGCTTGATTGATAGCTGGCATGATTGCAAAACTGCAGTACCTGCATCCAGACAGCTATAAATTGTACCACAGTGCCTATCAGCCAGCTTCTCTTGAAACATCTGATTAGAGCTTCTTTCAGCCACCCTTGGCCCTCCCCAGCTGCTAGGGAAAGGGCTTTTGTGTGAGGAAAACCTTATGTGATATGAGCTGAAACCATGTCCTAAATATTTGAAGTGACATGAATTGAACACCCGCATCTTTTTCTGTGGTGCTGAAACTTGCTACTAGAACTGCCTTGCAAAATGATCGAGTGCTCAATAGCCAACGCATAAAAATCGCTTGCCTTGGCATGTGAGCAGTTGGGATTTATGTTGGATTCCCTATCCTGGCAACCCTGGAGAAAGTGACAGCTGTTTTCCATACTGAACCGGAACCTTGCTGCCCTCATGTCCCAGTGGGAAGCACTATTGTGATGCCACATAGGCATTGTGCTCTCCAGTTTGAGCATCATGGCACACTCATGAGGCAAAGCTATTGCCTTCATGTGGCACATCTCTGTGACATATGGATGTAGCAGCCTGTTCCTTCCATGGAGAGACTTCGCTGGGGGAGCCTTTTCACTGGGCATGCTATAGCGAGATAATGAGTGTTGCCCTACCCCCTGGAGAAGGTTAGTAACAGAACAGGGAATTGAACCCCACAGATTTCTTCATCCTGCCTTGCCCTTTCCCCTCTCCAGAGGGAGCTTTGAGCTGAAAACATACATGAATATGTGAGTCACGTCTTGCTAAGCTGTGCACCTATGTGAGCGTACTACTAAGTTTAAATGACAAAGGGCAGAGACCTCCCATGCAGAGCTGTCTGAGGAGCATGTATTTATTTATTTATTCTCTTTCTGATAATTTAGTTTAAATCAGTGTGACACACACCAGTATACTTTCCAGTATAAATCAACAAGAAAATATAGTTCTGTCCTTCCTATGTGTTCGGGCTGGCATATCCATCTGCTTGGCAGACAGGGCTCCACGGGCCTGACAATGAAACTTCCCTGGGGGAACACAGTTTTGCATTCACTTCCCAAATTGTCTATTGCCTCTGCAAGCACTTTTTCTTTTACTAATGAGAATAATAAGCTTTCATGTAGAGACACTTGCAACACGTGTTTATTGCTGTAGAAGAGTTTAGATAGAGGCTTAAAGGAAATCAAAATAGGGTGTTGTCTAGGATATCTCCTTGAGAACAATGTCACTTTAAGCAAAGGAACTTGGGATTGTTGAGGACACTTGAACTTGGTTGTGGGGTTCTTTTGATGGAAGCAGAAATGAAATAAAACCACTTAGCAGCTTTGAATCAAAATGCTGGCTACATTTGGTAGAAAACTGTGAATCAAATTACTCTGGTATGTGTAGCTATTAAGCAAATGCTGAATACATTTCTCAGCATTTGATTTCTTCAAGTATTTGAATGGGTAAGGAAGTAAGTACCACTCCATTTCCATGGAACAGAAGCACAGGGAAGGGAAGGAGTTTTATAAGCTGACTCAAAAGACTGATGTCCAGCTTGAGGCTCCCAGCTCTTTCTCTGTTTCCTCCTTTTCACAGCGTTGATGCATTCCCGTATCAAGACCCCAAACTGGTGTAATTGCAGCATGACACTCATGCCATAGGAAAGAAAAGCCCAACTGGGGAGAGCACAAGTAGTTAGAGGGGAGAATGATGTGACTGCCTTTCTTCTCGCACAACACTTTGGCAGCCCTCAGTAGAGCTCTTCCAAATGGAAACACGCAGGGGCAGAGAGGATTTGCTGGCTGTTTTTCTCATGGAAAATGGGGTGAATCAGCTGCAAGCCACTGACAGCAGTGGAGCAGGAAAATCAGGCTTTAACAACAGCATGTGATAGCTGCAGCTGTGTCAAGGAAAGCTTTCCTCAAGGAACTTTGGGATAGTGCAGTGGGCACAGCAGTGAGTGGGGGAGAAGAAGCAAGCCCTAAGGAACTTGGGCTGTGGCCTCTTGCCCTCATGTCCATAGGAAGGCTTGCTCAGTGCAGCTCACGACCCTGCTTTCCCCTCCAGGCACCTCAACACCAGGAAGATGCAGGCAAATCAGAGAGAATCTGGAGAACAGCAGCCAGGATGATTAAAGGGCTGAGGGATTGACTTGTTAGAGAAGAAGATTAAAGGAACTAAATATGTCTAGGTTGGCTAAGTGGCAACTTAAGACAGGACATGAATGATAACAATCCACCAGCTTTTGAAGGATGCAAGCAGTTAGGAATGAGAATGAAAAAAGTAAGGAACTGACAAGTCTGGTTCAAAGGGTGAGCAGTGACTGTGTGTATGATAATTTAAGTTGAATACCAAGCAAACAAAAGAATCCCAACCAAAATCCCAAAGAGCTGATGGATGTCTTAAAGGAAATAATAGGCATTGAACTGTGAGTTCTATTTATATAGACGTGTATAGCAGGAACTGAGCCCTGTGCTTGAGTAGTCTTCTTGGCTGTAGTCCATCAGCACTACAGTCCTTTCTATATCTATCAGTAATTCCTTCTCAGATCATGGCTGCTAACACACGTAAGCATTGGATTAAGACGTTTGTGCCAGGCACTCCACATCCATCTTTGCCAAGGCCAGATGTGTTAGGAATGGAAAAGGGGGACTGAGCTGATGACCGCAGGGTGAGGAGGTTGCTTGTGAGCACCCCACATTCCTTTCCTGTCTCGTTGTGGGGATGTGAAGTACTTACTTAGCTTCATAACTTTATCTTGCCAATAGGATCAGGAATCAGGTTAAGGATTTCATCTCCTCCTCTTTCCCTTCTTGTAAGTTGTGTGGCCGCTGCACAGCGCATGTGCTGAGCTGCCAGAAATTCTGTGTGCTGAGAATCTTGCTATAAAGACAGCGTGAAATGGAGGTGTCAGAAAGCTCCGTGCTGCTAATTAAGCTGGTGTGCACGGAAACATAACCGTTGTCAGCATTTAATCCTGTGCTGCGCCTTAAAGCTGTGTTGATGTAGAGCTCTCCTCACCTAGCACTTCCCTTGCCAGCTCTGCCATCACCCTTGCCCCCTACCACTGCTGCTTTACACCCCCTGTGTATGTGAGTTTCCCCCCAAAAGCACATTATCAGGGTGCTCTGTGCCCCTCTTGTTTAGCAAAGTCTCCAGATGTGCCACCATGACATCTCTTAGCCTGTCCCTGCACAGGTGACAAAGCTGTTTCCTGGATGGGTCCCTTGCTTTGCCACTGCTAAACCTGAGCTGGGTTCATGGAGAAATGAATCCATGTGTTTTGGAAATGTACCAGAGAGCTGGGCCTTGGCAGGGAAATGGCTGGGCTGGACTGTATTCCAAAACACGGTCCTCAGGTGCAGCTTTCAGGAGCCTCTGTGATGGCTGGGTATAAACAGCCAAGAATCCTTTGCAAGGAAGAGGGAGGTTGCAGTATTTCTGTCATCAGCACATGGCCTAGAGGAGGTTGCATTCCCGGCAGTACTCTTGGGTTAGCAGTGCTCTCCTCGCTCCTCTCTATGCAGCATCCGTCTTTGGAAAAGGTGCTCCCGAGTCCTCCTTTCTCCACTGTGGAGATGGAGCTTCTTCAGGCCCATTTCTCCTCTCCTCTCCTCAGCGTAAGGAATGCAGATGCAGGCATGTCCCTCACCTGTAGTGATGGTCCAGCACCGTGTCTTGCAGAGGACAGTACTGGTTCAATGTCTTGGTATAATCTCTGAGTCTACATAGCCCTCCAACAAGGGATGGATTTACCGGCATTAGAAGAGCTGTAAGAACACTTCCTACCACTTAACCAGCCCGTGTTATATGTGCTTCCTTATTGCATGGTGCAGTACAGTCCTTGCGCTGAGGTCAGGGCTTGGGGCACCTATTGATACACAGGCACATACAGTCAATATTGCTGTAATTCTCTCTCAGTATAGATTACCTATATGAAAAGCAGAGAGGTGCTCGGGAGGTTGAGGGAGGCAGGCTGCAGCACCAGCAGAATACAATATGGGGGTGTGTTTCTGTACAATAAGTTCTGCACAATTTAAAGCCAGCCACCCCCCCATGATCAAGCACACTCCTCGCACCCTCCTCCCTCTACCTCCCCCCTTTCTTGCACCGAGGCTGGTTTGCAGCAAACACCATGGGGAAAAGCGGCTTTTGCTAAATGTTTCATACCGTGCCAGGGAACCTTTATCAACCATTTAATCCCAAACCTGGCTTTGAAGCAGGGAGGCATACAATTCCGTAATTAATTTTTATTTTTTTCTCTTTTTTTTTTTTACCTTCTTTGGCTAATCGCTGATAAAAAGCTTAATTCTATTAACAACCCGACTTGACAAATTGCACCGTTCAACGGAAGCGTTTAGGAATTAATTACGCATTTTATTGCATTAGATGGGATAAACAGGGGAGTGCCGGCTGAGCAAGAGCAGAGCAGCAGCACAGGGGCCTGCCGTTGGGATGGGAGCTGGTTTTTCCGCCGGCTCTAGGAGTGCAGTTTACATGGCAAGAGAATCGCTGACGGGACTGTTTTGCCCGTTTTGTTTGTTCTGGTCTCTTTGCTGATTGCGAGAGTTCCACGGAGGAGAGTTTATTTTCGCAAAGGTGAATTGCAAAGCTAGGGTGAAAATTCAGCTAAGCATGAATTTGTGTGCTGGGCAGCCTCCGGGGGGGATAGTCAGGTGCTGCGAGTCTAAGGATAATGAGAACGTGGGATGTCTGAATGCACTGTGAGGTGCAGAACCAATGAAGTCTTGTGAAGCACAAACAGGCAGACTGGGACAAGGGGAAATCCAGTGCATAACACCTACATCTGACAACACAACTTCTTCTTGTATATGTATGTGCATAGATGGAGCTGCACATGGATGTAAGCATAGAATCATAGAATGGTTTGGGTTAGAAGGGACCTTAATATCATCCAGTTCCAATCCCCTGCCATAGGCAGGGACACTCACACTAGACCATGACATCCAAGACTCTGCCTAACCTTGCCTTCAACACTGCCAGGGATGGAGCATTCACCACTTCTTAGGGCAGCCTGTTCCAGTGCCTCACCATCCTCACAGTAAAGTGTAGATACAAATGTGTTCTCAAATTCCCTGGTGTGAAATTGAGAAACCATTCATGGTTTGTTAAAGATTATCTAAAAGAAATATAGCAAATAAGAACCAAAATGACACATGAGTTTTATCTACTGTCCTAATGTACCATACTTGTCCACAGCAAGATTTAAGGATATTATGAGTCAGAATTGCATTAGTGAGCATCTAAGTTTATGATGCAGTTTTCATTCTGGGTCCTGATTTGAACCTTGCTGACATTTGGAAGGAGATTCGGGTTCATTCCTGTTAACCTGGCATGCGTGGATGGCATTTCTCCTTACTTTCAGACAAGCTGTCTGTGTGCTGGGTTGGCTTTTTCTCAGCTGTGTTTTCATTTCTTAGAGGCACATCAATAACCTCTCTCTGCAATCCGTGTAGTTGTGACCCTGATGAGTTTCAGTCTGAATCTGGAAAAGGCAAGGAGAAGAAAATGAACTTCATTTCTCGCTGCTGTCTCATTTCCTTCGTGTGGGCAGGGTAATCATGGGTGCCTATAACCATCCCTGTGAGCTGGGAAACCTTTTCTCCAGGTCAGGATGTGCATGGACCACGTTGCTTGTGTGCTCTGTGGCAGCTCCTGCACTATCCCCACAGGGAGAGGGCATGCACAACAGGAAGCAAAGCCCACTTGCCAGAAATAGAGATGCTTCAAGCCAGGTTGAACCGTCTCTTTATCCCCCAAGCAGTCCCAACCACGCTGGCTCTGCAGTCACATCATCTGTCCTCCACTACGCTTCCCTCCATCCCTCACACAGTGGCACACATAATCAGCAGCTGGTGGCCAAGGCTCTGGAGCACGGCTCACAGGATGCTAGTCTGGCACCTATTTTCACAGCAAGGACAGTAACTGGGGGCTTGGTTAGTGCTGCTCCCTTTGCTGCGTGAAGTAGAGATGCAGAGGTGTGGGGAGGAGGCCAAGGCACTGGAAAATGGAGGAACAGGGAGATCATTTGTGCCCTCTTGGTGCACATCTCTCTTTAGATGGTGTTGGAGGCATTAAGTCTAATTCTTCAGTTAAGGCTAAGCTTATAGTTCATTTGCAGGGCTTGTTTTTCACTTTCTAACCATTATTAGGTTAAAGCAATTCGATTGCATAACAAAATGTTCAAAAGCAGGTAAAAGATGTCAAGAGGAAAAGTGTGGGGGTTTGGTGGTTGGTTTTTTGTCCTCTCTCAGAAAATGAAGAGTTAAAAAATATCCATGACTTGGAAAACCGCACATTTAGTTCGTCATCTCTTATTGCATCCTGAGTCTTCCCAACTCAGGCACACTCAAACACTTTGGTTTGCCAGAGCTCATGATGTCAAAACTCCTACACAGGTATTTTTCACAGGTAACAGCTGGGAACCAGAGAGGGGAACCCAAGAAGAGGCATGGCCAGTCTTAAATAGCTTTTGTTAGGGAGGGGATTATGGAGAAGGGAGTCAAGGGGCTGTGGTGATGAAAAGCTGTTGGAGCCTATATCTAGTTGTGGGAGCATGAAAGAGGCAGGAACAGATATACAGATGGTGCATGGCAACTAAGAAAAGAAACATGGTGAAGGAGTGAAAGAAAAATAAATAAAAGTTAATAGAGCTAAGCAAAAATACTGAGAGGAAAAAATATAGCGCTGCTGAAAGAGGGAACAGAGCGAACTTGGAGACGGGCAGCAGGGATGCTGCAGAGAAAAAAATATTAACAATAAAAGATAGATCACAGTGTGCTCGATAGCAAGAAATAAACAGCAAGTTTAGACAATTTCAGGGGAAACTATTGAGTCAAAATGTGTAGAGGGAAAAGGAAGGGAGAGGAAAGGAGGCAAGGTGGGGAAATGGGAATGCAAAGGTACCTTTGAAAGGAATAATTAAGTGACTAAGGCATCGGTGCCAAATGACTGTGGTACTCCAGGGGATGAGGCATTCAATAGTGAAATCTGTAGGGATTGCTGGGGAGTGGGGCTGAACCGAGAGGGCCGGGAGCCTGGTGGCAGCCTCCCAGCCTGCCCTCCATGGGGCTGTGCAGCCCTATATTGCTGAGATGGGTCCATGCACAGTCCCAGGGACCCTCTCAGTGAGGAGGAGCGGTTTAGGGAAGAGATGGGGTGAGGATGAATGTGTCTAGCTCCACGAGCCTCCAACCTGTGGGTTATGTGCTGATGGATATGCTCTTCCTGGGATGCTGACTCTTGCCTTGCAAAACCAAGCCCTAAGTCTGGGCACCATTATGCAAGGCCAGCATTATGCAAGGTAGGAACTAAGGGGGAATATGCCATCTCTATCTGGTGAGGCAGGAAGAATTTATTAGTTTTTAAAACTAAACCAATGCACTGCCTGGAAAAATGATCCTTTGCCCTGAACATTAATGTCAATTTGGCATATGATCATTTAAATTTAGTTTAGTTGTATAGGATTCTTTCTCAGCCCTATGCATGAATGGACAAGTAATTTTGCAACACGACTTCATCCAGCCTTTGTGCTTGTAAAGCCATCAAAACACATTCAGCCACAGGCCAGGATTTTCCCATCTCCTCTCTTCTCTGGTCCCCAGCTTTCCTTTCCTGCCTTTACAGCGTTAAGCTTGATGGAGCATGGCAATGTCCATGTGAAAAGAGTAAGCAAAAAATGCTCACCCTTGCAGAGTGAACCCTGGCAAAACCACTGCTGTGTTCCTTGCTCATGTTCCAGGAGCTATTAATAGAGGTTTGCTAAGGTTTATTAATTATGCTATTATAACAGGCCTTCTTCAATATGAAGAGTGGGCACATTTTGTTCCCATTTCCCCATATCCTTCTGTCATCCAAAAAGGCCTATATTGGTGCAAAGACTTCAAAAGAGAAGGCACATTCCAGTATGTGTATCCCAGCCTCAGCATACCCAAATGACTGACAAAGAAGGAAAACTTGGTGTTCTCAGGGTGTTGGACGAATAGGTCTTTACTTTGAATTCTGATGTGTGCCAACTGACAGCTCCCTGAGCAGCCCACCAGGTGAATCACATCAGTAAGGGTTCATCATTTACAGGCCTGACATCTAGAAGTGCAGCTGAGCATCTCAGCTTCCATTAACAGAAGTCAACATGACCTGACAGGACTTTGATCTCTCCTGGAAATAACACCAGATTTCTGTAGGCCAACGGTGGGTGTAGGGCTCTGTAGGCAATTTACACGGGACTCTTCAGGTCCCTTCACTGAAGAGCTTAGCCTTAAGAGCATGATCCTATAAATCTGCGCTTAGGCAACTAGCCCATTGAGTTTAATGGGATTATTTGCTCGAGCAAGGCTTTGTGAGACAGCCGTAAGGGACGGTGGAAATGTATGGAGCTGCAACATTACTGTAGAGCATGAGGGAGATGCATATAGCCCTGGGAACGTATTTATTGTGTTCACAGGAATGTGGTTCCTGTCACTTGGAGAGGGTACAGCCATTTGATTCGCACTGCACTGAGTTATGTTGAAGGCTAGAGGGAGCCAGAAATCGTACAGGAGTAGGGCTGGTATAGGTGATGGAGGCTGTTTGTGTAGTGAGGAGGCTGGAAGATAATCAGACTCGTGGAGCATGAGAGGTGGAGAAAGGGGTGTGGAGAAGGGTGATACAGAGGTACAGACCATGACTGGTGGTTCCCAAGGCGGTTGAGGCATCACCTCAGGTTGTGGTGGGAGATTCACAAGTATTCTGTTGCGATTCAAAAGCAAATCTTGACTTGATGATGTTTGCAACCCTGTTGCCATCCCTCTCTGTGCAAGTACGGCAGCTTGGGCAGAAGAAATACTTGTGAGGAGGAAATTTATGCTAGAGAATTTTTCTGTCAAAGGCCAGTTTGAAATGGTCTGTTCCATGTGGAAATACACATTTTGTGCCGTCAGCTATTGTCTGAGTCACAGGTTTTATTTCTTCCTGGCCCTTAATTAGCTGAGTCAAGTTGGATAAATTACATCCCCATTTACCTACTCGAACCCTTCAGTGGCCCACCACCCATCTGTTTCTACAGGTACCTGAAAGGAGGATGGAATGAAGAAGTAGTCGGTCTCTTCTTCCAAGTACTGAGTGGTAGAACAGGAGGCAGTGGCCTCAAGCTGCACTAGGGGAGGTTTAGATTGGATATTAGGAAACATTTCTTCACTGAAAGGGTAGTCAGGGCTTTGAACAGGCTGCCCAGGGCAGTGGTGGAATTGCTGTCCCTGGAAGTGTTCAAAACCCATTTAGACTAGGCCCTCAGTGACATGGGTTAGTGATGGTCTTGGCAGTGCTGGGGAATGGTTGGACTTGATGAGCTTAAAGGTCTTTTCCAGCTGAGTTGATTCTAATTCTTTGATCAGGATCCGACCAGGGTTCTTCTGCAGCCACTCAGTGTATCACCCAGGCCAGGAGCTATGCTGGGAACCACTGGTGGGGCTGGTCTGGTTCCCAGAGCTCCTCACCTAAACTCAGCCACAATCCGTGCACACACTTGGACATTTTCCAGCATTTCCATCCTGTACCCAGTTTGTGTTGTGCCGCTTTTGCGAGCGATGCGGATGTTACAGTCCGGTGGTATGTAGGAGGGAATGGTGGATTTTACAGCTGACTGTAATATTCACAATATGTGTAATGTGTCAGGAAAAGATTATTTTCTGCCAGAAAATACATCAATAATCCCGAATAATAAATGAGCGTGAAAGTTGGTTATTTCCTTTGCTATCACAAAAATGCTGGCTTTCATCAGGGACTTTTATTTTCTCCCTTACTTTGTAACTCATAAGTGGGTTTGGTCAGCAGTACAGCTTCCTCCTGATTTTAATGAGAATAAAACAACCTGGATCGAGGCTTGCTCTATAAGCTATTGCCTCTTAAGAAGCCATTTGACATGAGTTTCAAGTGCTGTTTAGCTCCAGGTTTTGCAGAGCCCTGTGATATCTGTCCAGGAAGACCAGTAATGTTCTCCAGATGGCATTTTCCAGAAGAGGGCATCTGCTCGCCATAGACGTGATTTCTGCCTCAATGGGAAGGGGCAGGGAGGAAGGGACTCC
>JBCJKH010058305.1:0-15485 GCA_039877255.1 Loriculus beryllinus
ATTCTATTCTCTCCCCCTCACCCAGTATCTTACAGGATGCAGCAAGTATGCATTCAGAGGTGCTGTGCTCTTGCAGGAGACCAGCCTCCCTTCTTGTCTCCATCAGGTGAGAGACAGAGATTTTCAAACCTGTTAAAAGTCAGACTGAAGCAAGGGATAGATCCCCAGGATCCTGGCCCCGGGTTTCTCACCCTGAAGCAGAAGACAACGCTGTCATTCAGAACAGCAAGTTCCCATTCACAGTTATTTGTCATGTTAATTACTAAAGACAAAATTCTCCTTCATCTTAATCCTGCGGGTCAAAGCGGAGAAGTTTAGCACTTCAGAACATCAAACTTTGCTTTCATCTGTGTGCAGGACACCATTCTGAAATTCCTTTTGATCAATTAGAAAAAAGGGGAAGGAAGCCAATTTGAAAGTTTGCTAGTGGCTGGGGTTGTCATCTCTTTGTTAAAATCAAGGGAAAAGGAGTCTCTCTAGTCATTAGCCATTGGCTGAGGGTGTCCATAACATCCCAACCAGAGCAGGTAAAGCTGAGTAAGAGCCATGAACAAATATTGACAACTGCTTCCCCGTGTAGTCATGCAGGATCCTCGACACATCATTCTCACTTCATTAATTTAAACCCAAGTTGTTAGCTCGATTAGATCCCTGTGTACTGTGCTATAGGAAATACCCCTGGCTCAAACCCCTACATTTTTCACGGAAAGTGGATGCCTATCATGACTGTAATTTACTGCACAGTGTACCTACGCGCTCCCACATTAGCTGTAATCTCTGTCGTGCTCACGCCAACATTCCAGCAGTATTTGGCATTTCACGAACGCAGTATTTATCACTGAAGTTCATACAAACTTGCAAACCTTAACAAGGCTTATCAGCTTTTACAAACCATCTCTGACCACTGGAGTGTGACATGCTGAGTATAATTCCACTCCCTGTGCACTCATCAGATGTGAAGGAGGAAAGGGGGGGCTTCAAAGCAGTGTTTCATATCATTTTAAATGAATCGTGAAATCAAATGTCCATATAGCCACTAAATTCCTGCAGGTGAGATGTAACCTGCAAGCTGAGCACTTCAAGCAGTCCCTCAGTCAAATAAAATCTCATCATTACTGATGTAGTAATTATGCCCTGGAAAAGAGCAGTGCATTTGTTGTGCAAAGGGAGAGGGACTTGGAGCTCAGTTCCAGAAGTCACAGTCAGTGCAGACCAGGTCAGTCAGCCTCAGTTTACCTACTGTTGAGAGAGAAATCACCAGGTACTGGGTTTATTTCAGAAACATATCAGAAAGTATAATTAAATATGCGAGTGTCTAAATGTTTGCCTCTGAAGTTTTGAAATATTGTGGTATTTGTACCAAGAACTTGGTAACCTGATTTTCTGCTGGTCCAACCCTATATCTAGGGCAAGAGCAGAGACAAGAAAGCTTGTGAAGCGGCCTGCAGTACCTGTATTTTTGTGTGTCTACATGCCTCTGGGTATATAACACCCCATCACCACCCCTTTCCTGCTTGTCAGGCACAAGTGTGACACACTGAGGTGGGTGGAATTTGATTGAGAAATGAGCTACTGTTTGTATTGTCATCACAGAGCTCTCTAAAAGCATGAAGTCAGTCTGAAAAAAAATCAGGATGTTAAAAATGAATGTTATTTCTTTTCACTTTTCTGCTCTGTTTTTTTGGTTCACGTCACTTGTGTAATGTGGTGTTGGGATTTTTGGTATGAGTAGAAGTCAGAAACACCTCTTTGACAACAAGATTTCACAGATGCTTATTCTCTCTCATTTAATTCCATGGTATCAAGAGTCAGGCTGATAAGTTTAATGTCTTGAGGTAATTCCTTAATTATTGTGTAGGCTTTCATAGTTCCATTGACTTCAGCTGAGATGTTACAACAACTGAAGTTACGTGCCCTAATATTTGTGATTTAAAAGAATAAGACCAGCTAAAGTTTGTCCCTGTATATCCCAGGGAAATGTTTGTAGTGGCTGAAGAATGGGATAGGAGATCTTAGGTATCAGATTAAAAATTATCTATTAATTGCATTTAAAAATCCAGCACTTAATAGGTTTGTGTATGCAGTTGCATAGCTGTAAATGTATTCCTTTGCTAGCAACTGCTTTAGAGATGTCGGTGCATCCATTTAATAGCCACCACCACGTTTCCCTGCTATATTCACCCTGGCCAGAGCAGCCTGTGTCACCAAGAAGGCATAGCCCCAGGCTGACTCTTTCTGCTGGCCATGGGAGCCCCGCTCAGCAATTAAAGCAGATACAGGCACATCTACAGGCAGCGTTTTCTTTGCCTGTTTTTCATCATCCGTTATATTGTTTGCACCCATAGACCAAGATAAAATTTTCCATTGGTTGCAGTTTGAGCTGCTTCAGTAAATGTTGTTCATGAAAAGGGAACACTTGTTACCTCTTTTTGCCCTCCCCAAGATCCTTTCTGGCGAGGTTTTTGGAGCCAGTGGAATCCAAGGCACTGGTGTTGTGACCTGGAGCACAGGAGCAAGTTCCCTGCCTGTCTTTGTGAACTGACTCATGCTCTAACCTTGGTCAGGTTACTCAGCTGGTGGTGGTGGTGGTGACGGTGTTCTCTATATCTCAGAATTTAAAATGCATATTTTGTTCTCCTCACAATTCTGACATTGTAAACATCTTTCTGGCTCTAGCGACAATCTGTATCATTTCAGATATACATTATCTTGTACAAAAATATCCACCCACACCCCGTACTCTGAAAAAATCACAGTAGCCGAAACTCCAAATTTAGATTGAAATATGTAGTGCTGTGTAGACAAGAGGACATCTCTCCAAATGTGAGTTGATAGCCTTTTTCTCTCAAAACAGTTTGGCTTATCAGAAATTCCTCATCTTCAAGTTTACAACTCAGTCTCCAACTGGGAGCTGCTGGACCACCCAGCAACCAGAGCTGGGACACATTCTTCAGCAGTATATTTGCTTTGCCAAGGGAGAGGATGGTTTCATTGCAAATGTCAGCTGCAGGCTGATGCTTCATCTTTCTCAGTCCTGTCCCATCCCTCGCGTCCTCCCTGCCCTCTCCCCATAGCTGGTGTTTGCATTACGTCTGTCACTGTCTCCTTGCTGCCTCACCTCCAGCAACTAGGAAGAAAAGGAAGCAAGAACAGACAAAACAGTGTCCCTACTGCATTTTAGCCTGGCTATGCAAATATTTGTAGCATCTAAACCCTGCAGTCATAAGGATATTCCTGCTTTACCCCTGTAATCCTGGACTGGAAAGAGTCCTGAACTACCCACTTGTCATCAGGTCCTCTGCTCCGTTGCCAGTAGGTCGGTGGTGGCATTGAAGAGCACCTGATGTTTCTTGGGACTTGGACTGTCATGGCTCACTGTGAGGAACAGATTATGGAGCTTAAGGTTCTTCACTAAGAAGAGCCTGATTCCAGATATGTAAATAGGTCCCCCTCTATTCAACTCATGTACATCTGTGCTGTCTCAAGCACGGCCTGAGAGAAGCTGTCATCCTGGGCACTCTAGCAGCCCTTCAACTCTCACAGAGAGGCACGGAAGGAAAAGTAGTCTCTAAGATAGAGAAGGACACATATCATGCCTTTACTCTCCACAGCAATCTCGATATTTTGTATGTACTTATTGCTCTGAGTTTGTATCCCTTTCCCACCTGTACTTACACTGCCTTTTTCCTGTGGCTTGTTATTATTTCTATTGAGCAATCTTCAGCCGAACTGGGAGATCTAGCGGTGAGTCACTTACTTGAACATTATTGCCTAGTTCTTTACACAAGACAAATTGGATATGAATGAGATCTCTTGTCCTTACGATTTCCTCTTATTTCACAAGACATTTTCTTCAGAACTCTCCCTGCAATAAATTATGTGGTATATTTATTTTTTCTTCTACCATGCTATAGCTCTGTGCTTCTTTTTTTCTTTGTCATTTCTCATTTTTTAGACAGTTCTTCTTCTATGATCTGCTGCTGTTGTTTTCTGTTTTTTTCCTCTCACAATCTCTTAGCTATATCCTTGGGATTTTTTCCCTTGTGCATTTTTTAGCACAGTGCATGTATTTGATGTAGTCAAAATGAGAGCTTGAGCTAAGTATTTAAAGTAACAAAATGATTTCCCTCTTTTATCTTTCAGATGTTGTGTAATGACTGGGAAAAAATAAAAGCAGTTGAAATGTTTTAAATGAGGTATAGAACTGTAAGGAATACATTCCTATGTATCGTTTTCTGATCTTCATAATGTCGGATGGGTGAAAGACTTTGGAGGTGCTTTACTTCTAAAGACTCATTTGCCTGGATTTCAGCAACTGAAAGTTGCAGGAAGAACCTGCAAACCGTATGTCTAATCAAAGGGAGGGTTGAGTATGTTTGGGGTGGATGGTACTGAAATGGGACTTAGAGATAGCACATGGCGTGGTATTTATAGGAGTCCCATCTTAGCACTATATGTCATTGCCAATTCATCCATCAAAACATCGCTACATTCCCTTGCTTACCAGCTCTCCTGCCCTGTTATCCCCTCTAAACCTTTTTACTCCCACACTGTTTGATGCAAGCTTGCTAGAAGTTTGGATTTAGCCCAGTTGTGGCCTTTCTGTGAAGGAGTGCTGGAGGAAAAGATGGTTTGAACTGAAGCTGAAATCCAATGGATGGTTTTGAAATACAGGTACATACTGGCATTCGAACATTATTGCTAAGTCCAATTTCTGTTCTCCCAGCAATTTGACTATTCAAACCCTGGTTAGTCATGGCTAAAGGCAGATAGATGTCTTCTTCTTCAGCAGGTCTAACACATTTTACCCCAGCTCTGCCTGCTGTTTTTAACTTAAATAGCATCTCTAGTTGACAAAATGGACAGGTTAGGAGGGGATTTGTTTCATCTATGTCATATAACATCTGAGTTGACTTTCCAAAATATAATAATTTGTTTATATGTTTTCAAGTAGAAATTCAATTGCCAAAGCACTGCTCTCAAAGGAAGCCTTTGGGGATCTATATATTAAAATGCACTGAATATTAGTCTGTGGAGCAATGTCTGGCCTGGTTGAGACTTAATGTCCAAAATGTGTCATTAAATAATAGCATCACAACATATAAAATACCTGCCAGATCGTTCCTCCTCCTCTGTACCATGTTTAGCTACTAAGGATGGCTGTTTCCCTTCAAGACTACTTTCATGTCTTATGTTTAAAACTAGAACTAAACTTCTTCACCTGGATTGCAGCACAACATTAGGACATGTCATCTGGGGAAGTGGTGGGATTTATCTCCTTGGTAGCTTTCAAGTATCATCTACACAAACCCATCCACAGTCTGATCTGGTGTTGATGTTAATGCAACTTCAAGAAACAGGAGGTTGGCCTAGAAACCTCCGGAGGTCCTTTTTAAATGTTTTTTTTCTATGATCTTACAGTTCTGGTAAGTGTGTTACAGTAAAATAACCAGATGGATTTTTTGGAAGTATAGAACAGATACCCTGAGGGCAGAAAACAGTATGTGGAGAAGACGACATGGGTGGGGGAAAGACACTCGCTGATTTCCATTTATGAGTTATAGAACCAGGACTCCTACAAGGAGTTGAGAAATTTCTCTTGATTTGAGATGAGAAAAACACTTCTGAGTAGCTTTTCACAGTAAGACTGCCTGGCTTGTGATCCTCATCCTATCTTGAGAAGGATAGACAGTGTTTCAAATGGTAGGGTCAAGCTGGTTCCTGCTCTATCTAATCAGTTTGGTGTATGTATCTTTGCAGTAGGGATTAAATAAGTCTCGTCTCCTGTGGTTTTATTAAAGGGCAGAGAGGAGGCAAGAAGCCTTTTACTTCTGACAGTGTTTTGTCTGGTTGTCTGAGGTATCTACTGCTGGGGGAGAGGGAAGAAAGAACAGCTAAATCTCACTGCTGTATCCAAGGCTAATGCTGGAGAACTTTGTGGTGGGGCTGGGTCTATACCTGAAGCTTGCTTCCTCAATGCACAGGGCCAAATCAGCAGGAGAGGGATTCAGGAATAGTGTTGGAAAGGGGCAGATTCATAATGTGCTCAGCATACCCCAAAATTTCCTCCAGAGACAAAAGTCCTTGCACTCCCAGAGTGGTTTTGCAGCCAGGGTTGCTCAGTTGGACACCTTACCCAGGGATGCGCTATGTAGAAGCTTGATGTTCCCTTGGGTCAAGCCAGTGTCTTTTTCTCCCTTTTCCCTATATATTCTTCTTACTAGATCAGCCCAAACCTTCTGCTGTCACTGAAGCCAATGGTTGGGGTTTTTTTGTGCAAAGACAGACTTGCACTCAGCAAGGCGAAGGACCAGCTCCAGCTGTTCTGCCAGTAGATGTCCCTGCACGCATGGCTGTGGTAGATGTGCTGTGTCTTCCCTGGGAAAACTGACTTCCAACACACTGAACTTCACATCATTCCTGATGGGAATTTTTCATATGGATTATTTATTTTTTTCTCCCCATATTTGGGCTTCTGGTGTCAAGTTTAACCAAGCCCCACAAATTTCAAAAGATGAAATTAAAAAGAAAGTTCATTCTTTCGTCGCAAAGCACTCTTTCCACTATCAATAAATAGTTCCGTGTTTATTTATAAATGACAGGGCAACCAGAGTACTGACACTAGACAAAAACCCTGAACTGCTTTACACTGTTCTGCATCATGCATTCAAATAACTTCCACATTTTCTCCCTTCCTTCGACTGCAGCATTTTCTTGAAGAAGACATTGCTTTGGTGCACTGAATTGAACAAAACCCAGGCCAAATGAAACCAAATAGCACCGAGCACCGGGTCCTTGCTGCTTAGTAGAAGTCACTTGGCAATTTCGCAGATGCTGAAAGTCTCAACTTTCAGCCCATAAGGTGTCTTCTGTAATATGAGAATTTATCAGCGGGTTTTCATAGCCATCTATGTCAGTTTTTAGTCTTTTCTGCAATGCTGTGTGTTCTGTATTACACTCCTGCAATTGCATATTTGCATGCCTGCTCTATTACCACCAGAAAGTTATCTTCAAAAGTGCAAAGATTGTCACTGCTGTCTTCCCTAAGAATGTAGGAATGATAATCATTAAGGAGGAAAATTACTTTTACACAGTATGGACATTTTTGCCCCACTGCCTGTCATTACTTGGTAGGTTTTGCTCAGTGCAGGACAGCGAGCAGCTTGCTGCATGCAGATCTTAGCTAGTTTAGGAGGAACAGGCAGCAGGCAGGGCTCTCACAGGCAGTGCCAGCCCCTTGGAACATGGCAGGGCATGAGTGACCCACCCTTAGCAGCCTCTCATTCCAGCTTTGAAGCAAAGGGTAGCAAGAGGCTTCAAAAAGATGAGAGCTCCAGCCATGAGTGGGGGAATGGCTCATTAAATGATTGGTGGAATTGAAGCATTTATTGATTTAAGAGCATTCTTTTCTTTTGCCTTGCTTTTGTCTTCTAAGGCAACTTTCTTCTGAATTTATGTCCCACATTGTCACATCAGGAGGAAAATACATGAGAAATGTTTTGTTATTTCAAATTTATCGCATATTACGTCAGCTGGCACTGTGGACTCACAATATGTAATGCTCCATAAATTATGAAAAATAAATGTTTTATGGGCTTACTACGCACTCTGTTTGAAAACCGTTGAGCTGGGGAGACTCACTGACCCCCGTACAAATTAATGTGCACATGATTTTCATTACTGCAGCTCAGATGGGAAGTTTGAACATCTTTATATATTTATTTAAAGGAAAACGAGGACAGAAGTTGCTTGAATACGGTTAGCCTTTCTGGCAGGAAGCAGGTATCATTTCACCCAGCTCATAACCTATTGCTTCCCTCACAGTCATTGTTATTCCAGGCCAAAGCTTAAGCTCAGAATGGGAGCTTCAAGGATTTAGCACAAGCTTCCAGAGGTCAAATCCTGCAGTCTTTAGCCAGGCAAACTAAAACTCCAAGTTGGTAGGGTTTTGTCTATGCAAGTACTGCAGCATTTGCAGAAAACTAGGAAAGCAGAAGTCAGGCTCCTGCAGAAGGGAAGGCAATGAAAGGTATTTCTACCCAACTTCCCAGCTCTGCTTTCCCTGAGTGTGATGGAGAACGACAATCAGAGAGCCACGCATCTCAGCTGTCAAGGGCCTCACCAGAAGCAAAAAGCTAAATCTCAAGGCACTGGAGATCTTAAACCTTATTGAACACGGCAGCCTTCAGCTCCGAGCCGCAGGAATCAGAGGGAAACATCCTCACTTGCCTGCATGGGAAAGTGTGTCATCCCATTTTCTGAGGAGCAAAAGTTCACTCCAACATGTGTTGCATGGGAGGCATGCATCTTTGTGGGGGGAAAGGGCACGGTGACGTCAGGTATGAGGAGCAGTGAAGAGCTCTCAGCTGCTTTGTTTTTGCACCCGAAGATTTCAGTTGCTTGCAAACAGAGGTCAGGTGCTGCAGCTCTTCCCCTGGATGGTTTTTATATCGCAGAGATCCACCACTGCGTTTCTAATAAAGCCATCAAGAGCATAACCAGGAGCTCCCTGCATGGGCTTAAGCAATATAAGTCACTGCTTCAGAGGACACCCTTAACTTGGAGCTGGATGGATGGAAAAATCTTCCAAGTTATTCACTCCTAATTCAAGTCAGCTGAGGCATCAAAATGTCGGGCAAATGGACAAGATCTTTGGCTGGAACCAGCCTGTTTTCTGCTGCTGCTAGGGCTATTGCACTCAACACTTTGAGACTTCTTAAAATCATTTTTCTTAAATCACTGAGCTTTTGAGAAATGAGCCTTTGTATAAGCACATTAAAGGAGATTCCTGTGTGCTTCCTAATGTAAAAGCCCATACTCCAAGGATCCTAACTGTATTAAATCATGGTACTTATTCCAAAACATAGTTTTCCTTCTCTTCTTTCTGTCTTCCTTTCTTTTCATGTTGCTGTTAAGAATTACTGGATTTAAAGAGTGTGGCTAGAGGATAGTCATTATTATGGTCACTTGGCCAAGAAGGCACAGTGAAACTTATTTTTTTGGCAGTTGTATTTTCTCAGAACTATTAACTCCAGTTCTCTAACCCCGGGAAGTCTCTGTTGGGGAGATGCAAGAAAACAGTTAATAAACAAAATACACCCCAAGTTCTTACTTTCTTTTATTTTGCCATGATTTTTATAGTGGGAAAAGAAACCCTGCCTTTGCTTCTCGTATCCAGTGGAGGGCAGTTAAGCATCACGATACAGAGCAAAGCTGACTTGCACCGCTGTGCAACACTCTCCAGGAGGCAACCGATGATTGAAATTAGCTGTTCTTTGCCTATGTGAAACATCAGTTAGAAATACCTAAAGAATTAAAAAAAAAAAGGAAGAAATTGAAAGCTTTTCCATTTAAACAACTGCTTTGTAAGTGGAGCGAGAGCAGATCTAGAAGTTTGCTTCAGCAGCTAAGGGGGAAAAAAAGAAGCTTATATTCATATACGCAAGTTTCAAGTGCTTCCTTTTCATTTGTTAATCGGAATATCCAGTATATGGATGCTAATGAAAAAAGTTCCTGATTCCTGTTTTGCTTCCTGCTCTCAACGGTCTTTAGGTTTGAGTACTATACTCATAATTCCGGTATGGAGAATAATTTTTAAAGGCAAATTTTCCTTTCTTGGTGTCTCAGCTGTACAAGAAGAATAAGACAATTCTCAAGACCTGGGATTACAAGGTAAATATAGCCATCACTGAAACTGTGACTAGTTTGGAAACGCTCCCTTAGAAAAGTTTAAAACAAACATTCCAATCAGAAACAGAAACCTAATCATGTTCCTCTTAAAAACGGGTCTCCTCCAACTCCTTCAGTTTATAGCACATACCCTTGGGCTATTAGTCTAGAAAAATCTGAAATAAAAACCACACTGTTTTCTGGGTCTGATCATGTATCACTTGGTCAAAAAAAAGTTTAGGGCTTCCCAAGAAATACAGGGTTTAGGCCTTCCTGACACATGTTGCTTCTTGTTAAAGAAAGCAGTTTGGTGCATCTTTATTGCAAATACATCATTCCAGTTTCATTCTCTTTAAAAGGAGTCACAGGTGGACCAAAACAGAAAGCTTTTGTAATGTTTGCAATTGCAGTTTCATATAATTATTATTGTGGTCAGGCTCCTAGTTATTCTACACATTAGTAGGGTTATTTTTTTCTGAAATTTGATTTGCTTCCATGCTGCTGTAGTGTAAGATCAGACACAAATCACTGCTTACACCAAAAATTAAGTTTCTGTAAGCAACTATTTTAGAACGGTTGCTTTTATGTTTACTGCTGAAGGATCTCAAGCACTCCTGCCAGAAAGGAAAGTATTTATTATCTCTCTTTTACAGATGAGGAAACTGAGACACTGTGAAATCAAAAGCTTGGGGAAATTTGTACACAGTAAATTACGGTGTGCATTTACTGCGTACTAACCGCCCTGCACGAACTCATCATGTGGACTAGCAAAGAGAAAGGATTAAACTCCTTTAAATTATCTCACATTTGACATGGACAGACAGTTTCCACGGATCAGCTGACATGCAGCAACTTCTTAACCAGCAGCGAGTTGTTCTCATGGTGAATCCCCTCAGAGAGGAGCAGATTCACAGGGCGCTGTGCTATGTAGCTAATCCTCTGCAACTTTAGGCAAGAGTTTATTAGCCACTGATTCCCCCAGCTGGCCAGATCCTATGTGGTTTACCTAAAAATCTCAGAAGGAAATCTCTGGCAGGACTCAAAATCAGAATTGAGTCTCCTTGCAGCCTTGAAAGCAGAAGCTGAGAGTTAAAAGCAAAAGATCAGGAGGAAATAAACTGGATGTGTCCAAGCAGTATATGGGTTAAAGTGGTGGATTAGAGTAGTGGAATCAGAAGGTGAGTCCTCGCATTTAAAAGCCACTCTCATGTCTCAGGGTTTTTGCTGTTAAAGCTGTTTCCAGAGCCTTACAGGCCAGCCCAGCAAACCCTCAGGAGTTTGCTCTGCAAAGCCACACGGCATCCATCCATCCTGGGAATCGCATCAGACACCTCCTCCAGCCCCATGGCTGGGTCGGGTCCATGTGTGTGTGAGTGCAGGGCATCCTGCCAATACAGTAACCTGCTTGCCAAGTTTCCTTCTATCTTCATCCTTCAGTTCTGGAGAGCAGAGCCACTGGACACCACCACCGTAGCCCTGGTCGCAGTTCCTTGGGCATTATAATGACCTCTGAGCTTCAGAGGCCATCGGCAAGGCTCCAGGAGTGACCTCCTTGCCTTGCAGCATGCTGAATGGCTGATGTTGAAATTACTTTGGCAGGAGCACTCCCCATTGTGTCCGACCCAAGCTGGAGAGATGAGCACGTAGGGAGCTGGGACAAGGGTTGGCTGGTGGGAAGATAATTACTGACAAGTTCATTCCACTAATAAACAAAGAAAGACATAAATGATGCCGCTATAAAGAACAAACAGGATTCTCCGGAGAAAGCCCTACAGAGACTGAATAAGGAGGAGATACATTTAGACAACAGTTTTACATTACACCTCTTTGTAAAATAAGTTCTATTTTAGCTCCAAGCTTGAGTCTGGTTGCATCAGGGCTTAGGAAACAACATGTATTTTAATGCCCTGTGAACAGGAATAGTTGATAACTAGTACATTTAAATGTGAAAAGCTGAACTTTTCTCTGGGGGATGTATTATTATTTTTTTTTTTTATGGATTTAGTCTTCATGGTTTACATTGCAGCTATAGCATTCCTCTGGCAGTCATTTATCTAATGACTTACATCTTTCAGGTTGTGGAAAATGCAGGATAACAGAGAGAGAGAAAGTGGGGGTGGTGGGGAAGTTCTTTTTAATTTGCATTTCAGGGCTGAACACAGGATCATAAATATACAGAAGTTAGCACCTACCTAACATCCCTCCACTATCTTATTTCCAGAGCATTATAATATGAAAACAATGGGATTAGGGCACTATATACTTCAGTCCTCCTCACCCCCAAGCCCTAAAGTAAGTCTAAATAGAGCTGGATTTGCTTCTGGTATAGCTGAAATTAAGACAAAGGGGTATATCTGAGAATATGCACCCCCCACCCCCCCCGCCCTGTAAAGCTTAATCTCAGAAAATGCCTGTCTGTCTGTGCTAGAGAAATAGCTTGCATGTAATATGACAACCATCTTTTATAGAGGCAAACCAGATTCACTGGGCTCTAATGTTGTAAAGGGAAAAGCTTTACAGGTATAATTAACCTGTGGAATGCCCTTCCACGAGATACTCTCAAAGTATTGGCACTAATACCATCTGTCTTCATAACTCAGGGTATCAGTGGCTTACTAGCTGAGATCAAGAAGCAATCTACTGTGTCCCTTCATGATGTGACTCCGCTGAATGAATATAGAGGTTGTGGTGACTTTTGCAGTGTTGGTCACTGCTGGCGCTGGAGGAAGTTCTGGCATCGAAGGGAAAAGCTTCAGTTATTTCCAGAAACAGTCAAGAGGATGCAGCATGAGACCTGTGACGAGGACATCCCGGGCTGCTGCAGTGTGTGATGAGGAGAGGAAGGTCTGCAGGCACCAGAGAGGCTGGAGAAGGAGAAAGGTAGGTCATGGCAGGGGTTTGCCCGTATTCTTCATCTCCCAGAAAAGCTGAAGTTGCTAATTGGGATGGTGGACGACTAAGGGCATCTAGTGCCTCAGTGAGCACTGCTGATTTGCAAAGAAGCAAAAGCGAATGTCTGGAAGGTCATTGTGGTCCCACGGCTGGGACTGGGAGATAGTCTTGGGCCCAAAGCAATTCAGTGCTCAGCACAGTCATGCTTCTGAAGCACGTGGAAGGCAGCAGTGCCTTCATTCTGCTGAAACAGCTCACCTCTAAGGGAAATGGCCCAGACACCAGGGTGTGTCTGGGAGCTGTTGAGTGCACATGGGGTGGGAGAAAGGACCACCTGCCCTCATCTGTTGAGTCTGGTTCACTAAAGACTCATCTATAAGGAGAGAAAAGTAGAAGCAAGGATGTGTTAACGAAAGGTCTCCAGAGAGATGACCCCTTATCTGAGGGCAACAGTGTTTGGAGATGGCTGGATTTATGTTGTTTAGGGCTGTGAGGACCTTCTACAGTGGTACATGGGTCCAGAAACACCGCTTCTCAGGAACTTTAATACTAAAATTATGTGAAACATTTGAACTTCAGATGACTTCAGACGACTTCAGACGACTTCAGACTTCAGTTGCTTTTTAATATGATTTTAAGGCTGGCACTTTATATATACAATGCATATATATATATATGCACATACAAAAAAATATATATGAGTGTGCATGTGCATATATATATAGGCCTATATATAGTGTTTTTTTGATTCTGTCAGAGAAGTTCAATAGCTCTCTCTTAAGCTAGAACTGGGGGAGACACTCTTGCAGGAAACGGTTTGATGGAGCCGTACGAAACATTGGGGAATTTGCATCAGAGGTTCTTCAGATGTTTCCTTCAAGGGCAGCTTGTCGTTAACCTGAATATTTGATTTGAAGTCATGCTGGCTTCACATGTCAAGCTACCCTGGCACTGTGTGAAAGTGGTGGGAGGAGAGACTGGAGGGGGGGAATGAGCAAGTAGGGAAGGATTTGGCTATCAAAGCAGAGGACTTAGATTCAAAAGTAATCGACAGAAGGAGATTACTTTGGCTCACAGTTCAGACAAGGGTTCTACCCCAATAAATTAGGCCACCTCCTCGTACAAATACAAGAACCTCCCTGTGTGTTACGAGCTTCAAGGAGATGATGCTTTTGCTTTGCTCCCAACCTGGCCAAACAGCAGATTGGATAAAGCCCAACTCTTGAGAATATTAATAAAAATAAGAGATTTTACTCTTTCTGGTCCTGCTTACAACAGGCTGCTAATAATGCCTTATGAGGCTGCTACACAGTTTGATCAATAGTTTGATTTTTCTGCCCTAGAGCTGCCACAAACAAACCCCATGTAAAACCAGCTGAGCAAGGAGCTGGCTGCAGAGACAGGCAGAGACATCCAAGGGGAAATGTGGGATGTGACACCTTGTGACTTCTAGTAAACTTAGGCATGGATCGCTCTTTCCAAACCCCATCTGCTGCAACCACTGCTGCATCCTTCTGAACCCACGGGTGCTCCTCAATGCCTGGTGCTGGTTATGTATTTATTTCCATATTGCCTATGGAGACATTCAGGTTTGACAAAGGGAAAAAGCGATTCGGCCTCCTTTGACTGAGGGAGGTTGATTTTCATTCTAGACAGAATGGCTCATTTTTACCTTTTTAGCTCCTGGAAGAGTAAAAAGTGAGAGGTCAAACCTGCATCACCATGACAACCCCTGCAGCGAGGGTTTTTGAGCAGATGAAGGGAAGTGATAATGGAGCTGAAGTTTCTGCCCGTTCTTGTAGTCGCTGGGCTTTTTTGTTTTGTTTTCCCTTGTTTTCTTTTCTTTAGGCCCTGTAAGGTGTGGCCCCATGCATTTTTCAGGGGCTGAAGGGTGAAACCAGGCAGTTTGAAACACTGCCATAGTCTTGTTTGAGATCAGTCCTTGTCTAGCACTGCCTGGACGCAGGTAGGATGTATATAAACCTTTTATAAAAAAGCGGATCATAAGAGCTAGTCATGGAATATCAAATATCCCCTTAGATGCATCCCCTACGCTACTGTAGGTACAATATGCCAGCAAGTGCAGTTATGTTACCAGGTTTGCATCAAAGGGAACTGTCATCTTTGCTGTTCCTGACAGCGCCTTTGGAGTCCAAAAATAAGCTCAGTAAAAGATCCTATCTCTGAGGAGAGGAAGCATTGTACTAATAGATAAATTAAAAATGGGGTAAGGGTCTAAGGAGATACACGCAGGAGGGGGTGCAGGTGAAACTGGAAGCTTATTTGAGATGCTGAGCTCATGCCCTAGTTTCCCAGACCTGCACAAGAAGGAATGTGTAAGAACAGATTGCAGATAGCTGAGGTTACAGCTATGGAGCAAAACCAAGTCAAGTTGAAGTTGCACAAAAAATCCCTCAAATTCTCTTCTACCTAGAAACTGAGCCTAGTCCAGGGAAAAACAAGCAAAGGAGCAGATTACTCATTTTTTTTTTAACATCTCTGGTTATTCTAGGTACTTACTAAATCTGGTATTTTCCTGAGATGGGAAGCTTTCTCAAACTGTAATATGCCTCCTTCAGCATGCAAATGTAGCACCTAGGATAGGTTGTCCTCAAACCCCATCTAGAGCCTCCAGATGTTGCCCTTTGAACATTACGCCTCTTCAGAAGTTTTGCAGCATCCTTTTTAACCTTGTTATGGTTGCAACAAAAAATGAAACAGAACAAGAAAGGCTAAATCAGGTATTAGAATGCCAGAAAAGTTAACTTTGTTGGAAGACTCTGCCAGAGTCACGCTTTAGTGAGATCTATAGTCATCAGATAGTTATACAGAGAAGAGGAATAGGTAACACTAAAAAAGTTTTGAATGGCTATAAAATCTTGAGTTGAAACTGTCCTCTGTGCCCAAAGGATTAGGTTAAACCT
>JBCJKH010058305.1:15491-33765 GCA_039877255.1 Loriculus beryllinus
GTGGGGATGAGTTATTCCATTTTTTGCCAAGTGAGGGGTTTCTCATATCTTCTTCCAAAGTAGTGGATGTGTCCCTTATGTCAGTATGGAGGTACACAGCCCATCATCCAGAAAGGCAAACTGCAAAGAAAGAGCACAGTTATGGTCTGTCTACCACCAGATTTGAAACAATAGCTGCATCAACGCGTCCACTCAGCAAGAAAGGAAAGCTGGACTATTGGGATCAGCCAGCAGATAAATCAAAGTAAATGTGAGTGATAGTGATATGGTGTTGCAATAATAATTCACTCCTCATGCTGATTTCGAAGAAGAAGCCAATTCAGAGTTTCACAAGCACAATGGCCAGCACAGAGCCCTGTGGGACAATATGAAAGAGAATAATCAGTTCATATGAAAAGAAAGTCTAGGTTATCGACTGCGTGAAGTACAGAGCTGGCAGAAAACAGACAAGATAATTTCTGGAAAGGCCTTGGATTATAATCTGTGCTTCAGACAAGTGATTTATGAACTGCTTGACTCTTGTGTTTTAGTCAGCCAAACAAAAAAAACCAAACAAGTTAAATATGAAGCATCTGTATGTGAGAGGGTTGCAGCACCATTAATTTAAACAGGATGTTGGAGTACAACAGAAAATGCAATTCCATCCTTACAGCAATGGGCCAGAAATCTCAACTTTCCTGTTCCTGTGGTGCGACTGGGCTCTCTTGAATCAGACTTGAACTCTAGATATGGTCTCAGAGAGGGGGCAGATTGCCTGTCTGCTGGTGCAGCTCAGGACAAACGCTTTGGGGGAGCTCGTTCTTTGAGGACAAAATAATAAATGCCAATCACATTGGCATCAGACCATTTGGAGGCTTTAATTACATTGATTTGATTTTTATTCCTCACTGTAACTCTACTCAGCCATTTCCAGTCACAGTGGAGTCAATGAAACCTGATGTTGTTTTCAATTTACTAACATCACTTTGAAAAACAGAGTCATCTCACTGTGGAAATGCTCTGAAAACCAAATTGAAGCCATTTCTTCTTCCCCAAAAGAATAATCAAGTGCCAGAGCTTTATTTTATGCTTTGCGCGCACAATATTTGGACATAAATGATACCTGGCAATTGTGTTTTCATTGAAATTATATGTTTAATATTGCAGGTGATTGGGCTAGAGCTCATAAACTTTAAATTTTAAGATCCTCATGGCAATAGAGCACTCAGTCTCAGGATAAAAACCAGCCTAGGAGAGGTGTATGGACTGGCACAGAAAGTGTGAATTCCCACCTGAGCTCTGCAAGATCTCAATACAATCTCACCTAAAGTTTGAGAGAAGGAAACCACAAGCAACACATATTTCTCTTTCCAGAGCTGTTCCAACATACCTTTCATCCATGAAAGACTCTGGCATGGTGAGCAAATATTGCTGTCCATGGGTTAAAGTTCAAATGCATCACTTGAGTAGATGAGGAGTTCAATCAGGGCAGAATGACTAGCCATTTCCTTCAGGGAGTGGTGACTGTGGGGTGGGGAGAGATGTGGGTGTGTGGAGTAGGATGCAGACAGCCACAGCCCTTGTACAGCAATTACCATAAAGATTAAATAAATACAATAGCCTAATTTCACATGGAAGTACACTTTAATTAAGTCTCTGCAGAACAATGAGCTGCTTCCATAAGAGCTGCGAAAATCATCACTAGGGACTGTCCGGAGGAAGAGAGAAACAAACAAGAGAAGGTCTCTTTGTATAGAAAATATGTACAGGAAGTATTTTGAAAAGCTGTTCCCAGTTAATTTACCTAGTAAGAATTAATAACCAACTCCCGGTTTTTGCTCTATGTTTGTATAAGCTCTCTATCCCAGAGTCTCGCAGTGCTTACCAGACTGAGGGAGACAATTCATTTGCAGACTAATGCAAGAGCATCACAGCTTATTGTGTGATATACACCAGTGGGCTTAGCTAGGCTGAAGTGCAGTTGCTTCTGGGATGCAAACTTGTGTAAGATGATAGATAAGCTCCAGGTGTATAACAAAATACCTGTTCTTCCAACAAAGTTAATGATGTGCTCCCTATGTCAATGTGATCAGGTGGAGTCCAATAAGAGGGGTGAAGGGACCACCAGCTGTAAAACTGCATTCAAATATATTTCCCACTATATTCCTTATCTCCCTGTTTGGTCAGAGCTCCTAATGAACAAGAAATACTGCATGAAAATTAACCATTAAAAGTTCTACATTATATTTGCCATTAAAATTTCTACAAACTTGGCAAAGTACGTCATTGTTCTCTTCCTGAGACTGGGATGTCCAAGAGGGGCCACTTCAGCTGCTGGCATCCCATCAGCCACCTTATGACTTGTGATGAATTTGAGCTCTACAGCAGCTACAGAAAAGGTGCCTTCATTGTAAGGACAGAGTTAAGATATTCCTCAAACCCCAGCCAGATACAAATATTTACAGATACCAGAGCAGTTTGATGAGCAGCTTGATGTTTCTAAAGAATGATTTTGCCTTGAAGCCTGCATGGATAGTGGTAAAAAATACCATTTTTTTATCTTTTAATATATTACAGCTATTTATCTGATTGTTGTTGTTGTTATTACAGTTGTTGTAAGACTTTTTTTGCTTTAGAGACTGCCAACTGACAGCTTCCAGCTGCGCAAAGCTCAGGCAGGTTAGTGCTAGATAACCACAAAATCACTTGATGTTCATCTTATATGGAGGTTGTAGAGGCCTTTGGTCAGGCACTCCCTTTGTTTGCTGTCTTTGTTTTTACACAGCTAGTAACATAGCTGGGTCCAGCTCCACGACTGTTGTCTTGGGCATGACTGCATTGCAACCAGAAAATCATTACAACCAGACAATCAGCTCTCAGTGCATGCAAGTTTCTGCTGTCTGTTTGAAAGAGAGTTGAAGCACTTATGGAGGTTTAATCGAAATCGGAATACAAGTGACTGAAATTGGCTCTCTCTGATTATTTATACAAGTAAATCTCTGCATCTCACCAGCTCCCAGAAATCAAATGCCAGCTTTGTATGATCACTTTTTAAGGGAGTAAATATTTGTTGAAAATTTTTAGCTGTATTAATTTTACTCTGCCTTCTGTCAGGCAGCCCTGATAGGGAAGAAGAGACTCCTGGTGTTCATCAATCAACCTAGGGAACAGAAATCAAAATATCTGATTACTTTGTCCATAATGTGTTAATGTCACACTGAAACCAAAACTTTTCAGGAAGCCAGGCACAGCTCTTAAAATAGCTCATTTTCCCCATACGTCTGCATACCCAGCTAAAATCTTCCCTAAAATGATCTTTATTTCAACACTAGCTACATCAGATACAGGTATTTTAAGCAGGAGGCAGTTTAAGCACAGAGATGTACGTTCCCCTGTGTTCTTAACCCCCACTTGAAAGCACATCTGCCGGTAAGTGGTTTATAACTTGACAGCCAGCCACCACTATTTTTTAAATGCTGTATAATGTTGTCAGCCCCTGTTGCTGACCTTTTTTTCTTTTACTTTCTCTTCCTTTTTTTAAACTTTTTTCCTTTTTTTTTTTTTTATTTTTTTGTGGTAACCCTTTTACCTTCTTTTTCCCTGCTCAGCCCCATTAGCAGGATGTTGTGCAATATGGTGCTTGTCATCTGTTTCAAAGACACAGTGATGAGATACAGGTATGCCAGATGGATAAACCTAGTGTGACTAATTATTGTGTATTTGCCTTTAATTATTATCATTTATTACTAGAGAAAAGACAATAGAGGTTCCCAGACTCGGAAGGGAATGTCGGAATGTCGGCAGAAGGGGAATTTTTGTCTTTTTTGTCTTTTTTTCTAAGAGACTGGCACATCAGCAAGAAAAGTTTTCTTCCTGGGGAGAAACACAAGCAAGCATCAAACGAGAGGTCAACATGACCCATGCAATACTCTCCTTTCACTGGCACATACTCGAGGATCGGATTATCTCACAGGTAATAAATAGGTTTTTGTAAGTAGAGAACAACTGTTCTTTTGCCTGAATGTCCATGCGGGGCATGATGAATGTGTGGATATACTCCAGTCATCTGCACGGAGATCCACTATGCATTACAGAGTAGCCTTCTGTCTTCACTGGTCTGGTCCTGGGAAATGCGTACAGCCTTGGCTTTGCCCTTTTGGCACTAAAAGAAAGGGGAGTGAGATGGTGTGGGTATAATGAGGCACACAGGTGAATGGGAGATGAGGTTTTCGACTGATCCATAAGCCAGATGTACATTGTGTCCTCCATGGAGAGGTGAAATCAGAAGTCCCTCAGTGGCAATTTTTGAGCAAATTGAGCTTAGGGTAGCAAACGGTCAAAGGTTTCTGTGCCATCAGGCTGAGCCCTCCAGCCTTTAAATGGAATTTGCCACCATATCTGACCTTATGATACAGGATTTCTACAGTGTTTGGCAAAAATGTAGATTTCTCTCTTTCGGTTACTATAGCCTTATTTTCAACTGATCTCCTCACAAACACATTATAAATATGTGTTGCTAGAAACCAAGCCTTTTGAAACAAAGGGAATATTTTCGTTGCATCTCAGTAGGTGTAGGACAGACGCTTTGCTCAGCTCAGGACCCACAGCCTGGCACACTGGATGATTTTGAAGGCTGGAAGGTTGATGGGTAAACTTTCAGATATGTTAATACCATGGTCCTAAAAGCTGCTTTCAGGTTACAGCTGAATCAGCTACAATTTACAAGTGCAAGTAGGATTCTGATAGCTCATAATTCTGATCTTCTTGCTTATGGGGCACTACACTTTAATTTGGGAGCAGCTGCACTGATATGGTGCAGTGGATTGAGGAAGAGCTTCAAACTCTAGGCTTTAAAATTCATAAGGATCCGATTTAGTACATTTTACACTGGTATTTTAGCATATTTGCTCTATGGCTAAATTGCATCATAACCTAGAGGACCAGTCATTTACAACAATCTGTCGTAGATAACACAGGACATAATCAATGTCAGCAGGCTGCTACAATATTTCTATATATAGTATTTGTCAGACAAATACATGCAAAGGCATTTTAAAAAAACAAAGTCCGTAGATGGATGATTTGCAAACAGGAGCAATGGCTAAATTTGCCACTCTTTGCTCTGAATAGTTTATCCAGATTACAGGCCAATTTTGTTTTGGACAGAAATATTTTCCATCACATACTCTGCTAAAGTCAAAAGAGTACTATTCCTTTGGCTGCAGGATGGACTGAAGGGCTGGGTTGTATTTTGGGATTGGCAGCTCTGACCATCTCCCTTTAACCTATTTGAACACAGTTTGATTGGGACTTGACTGAACACTTAATAGTCTCTGATTGCCTTGATTGTGGACTGCTACTTTTAAACCAAATGCAATGTCATTATTATACATCAAGAAAAAACTGCCCCTGATAACAAAAAAATATGGCATTAAGTTGGCAGGCTGAGAATTAAATATGCAGAATCAGCCTAATGAAATAACTTGCCTTTGGTTGCAAGAGCCTTCATCATTCTTAAGAAGATTTAAAGCTAATCTGTCTTGGAGCTGTTTCAGTCCAATTATTTTTCGACAATTTTTTGGGCTTTATTTTTCTTTTCAGCAGCATTATTCAGTCTTGACAGTTTTTATTTTGTTATGTTTTTTTGCATATTGAGTCAATGGGAAATCAGTCCGGAACCATTCGTAAGTAGAAACAAAATGCCCCGTAATCCAATTTTGATCAAAATTCGTCTTTGCTTTACAGGGACCAGCTAGCCTGTGCAGTTATCTCCACACTGCACAGAGTTGATAATAAACCAAAGTAAAGCTTGCATTCTTTCCCCATTGCACGTGGTGGGAATGAGGCATTGTTTAGCTGGAGAATAATGTGCTGTTCCCCCAGTGTGTAGCAAAGCAGCAGAATGGCAAGAAGATGATTTCTCCCTGTGCTTCTACTTTTGCTTCTCAGATGTTTATTGGTTCAAAGTAAGCATTTCTCTCCACCTCCAGGTGAGTGTTTCTCTACCCTGGAAACCTTTCTGTCTCCCTCTCCTGATGCCTTGTGTTTGCAGCAGATAGCTCACTACTGCAGCACCTTTCCCTAAAGCAGTCTTGAGAAGGAGAGACCTATTCAGTTGTCTACACAGACCTTTTAACAGCTCCTCTGCCTTCCACTTCAGTATCCATTGCCTTTTGGTTATGCACAGAAGGTGCCAAAATACATCACAAACAGGCCTGATGTCTTTTATGGTGCATGGAGTTATCCCATATACCATGGGGTTTTGCTTTACACTGGCTTTATTGATTCCAGCTAAGTTCCTAACTGGCTTTTATTTCACTTTGTCCAGCAGAAGATATACCTCAAGGAAGCCTTGAACTTTTCTTGTGCAACATCAGCAAAAGTAGTGGCTTTGAAATGGTTGTTTACAATCAAGCAAAGCTGCTCCATTCCTTCTATAAATGTTCTTCCTTCCCACCACTCATTCCTTTACCATCTCCTCCTAACTATGAGACAAGCTTTCCTCCATGCTAATTTTTTTCTGACATCAGTTTACTTCTCTACATTCTTAGAGTTCCTGACTGTGTTTATGTTCCTTATGACTTGCACTGGCCATGTATTGATGCTGCTTCAGGTAGATAAGCAGTGGAGAAAAAATAAATGGTTTGAGGAACTCTGGGAACAATAATGGGAGTTGTAAATGACAGGACAAGAGGTAGAGGACAAGAATAGGGAAAGGAGAATTGTTTGGGCCTTAAAAACACTTGCTCTTCACTCCCATACTAAAGGAATGTGACCATTAAAAACTTTCTTTTCCTCAAATTCACATAAAACTATTATTAGATAGAGGGATGAGTTGTTAAATAATCGTCTTAACATTATTGGCAACTGTCAATTGTCCCCAAAGGGGAAAGTTAACATTATTGGCAACTGCCAATTGTTCCCAAAGAGGAAAGGCAAAAGGTAACGTATCTGTATGAGATACAATTAAATGCAACTCTCTGGTACCCTCCCAAGACACACAGCAAATGTCTTATTTTCCTTGGTGTCAGGAAGTATCCATGTTCATAACTGAAGAATATGAACTTTTCAAAAGGATTGGGCTGTTTTGCCAAGTTACCTTTATTTTCAGTTACCCCTCACTAGTTACATTCTTGTTTGTGTCTATTCTTCTCAATGCATCTTGTAGTTTCTTGCCACTTCACCCTTTCTGTTTTCATCACCATCTAACCTTAGAGCATTCTTTTCTCTCTTTCTCTCTGAAAATCTGCCTGCTGGTATTTTCCATGAATCCATCTGCATTGAATTATTTATAGATACAATAAAGTCCGCTTTTGTCTAATGTTTATTTTCTTTAATAACAAGAAACATGGGGAAAATGTTCCAAAGAACCGAAAAAGGACTTGACTTTTCCTGGACGCTAGGCAACGGTAGCCAAAAAGTACAAAACAAGCTGTAAGATGTTTGTAAGATGCCTTCTAAAAATAATAATCTTAGAACACTGGTATCTAATGTGGTTTTTGTATTCATTATATTTCCCAAATCTAAGCCTTGGTTATAATACTGTCATGTATTATAAAGGCTCTAATGGACCCAGAAGCAATAAGCAGATGGATTACTGCTGGTGGAGCCAAATCTCTGCTACCTGTTTTCCTTGTCCTAAGTGTTTTAAATAGGTCGTGGAGATCTCTGATACTGGTTATTCATGACTACTGTGTTTATCTTGTATGTGGTATAAATTAGAACAAACAATGTATCTTAATGAGTCAGTGCTAGTCCTTTGTTACCTTTTACTGCTTGTTTGAATTTTCTTTTTATTATGATTTAAAGGCTTTTCCCATCTCCTTTTCCAGTGGAGAGTTTACATTGCTCATTTGCTTCTTTCTTCCCTTCAATTATACGAGTCATGCAAGCATTTCTCCTTGAACACTTTCCAGCTCTCCCCACCCCATACCTCGCCCCCTCTGTGTCCTCCCCCTCATTTACACAGTTCCATTCTCCACTGTGTTTCCTGCACTGCCTACACTAATTGCACTTAGCATGGATGCAGTGGGGGAGGGAGTATGGAGAGGGAGAAGGCAAAGAAAGGACTTCCGAGGAATGTGAGTGAGTTAAAACTGGAGATTTTGCGTATGTGAAAGACAGAAGACGTAAAATAGGCAACAGAAGGAAGCGGAGAGAGGAACAGATGGAGTCCAGGTCTGAGGTGACCAGGGACAACTTCAGGGTGGAGACATGTTGGTTTTCATCTCTTTGGAGGGACCTGGAAACTGCAGAGGTGGGAGTTCAGGCCTGGTCCCTTCTCTCCACTTCACCCATCTGATGCAGAAACAGGAGGGTAAGACTTATGGAGCCTTCCTTGCCACCTCTCTTGGCTAAAGGTTATCCAGCATATGGAACTGGTTCTTTTTTAACTCACACGTTCTGTTTCCTTCTCTATTCCATACTCCTTGACCCCTCATCCTATTGCAGTTGTTTGTCTAAAACATGTCCTTATTGGTTCTTCTCTCACTACAGAAAAAAGTAGGATGCTGACACCAGTGTGCTGCAGTTTGGGGCCATTCTTGCAGACTGGGAATGAAATCTGCCAGGAGGGCTTGCAAAGTCCCTGTGCTCACCACAGCATGTTATGGTTGTGAACACCGCCTCTTTCTCAGAGCAGCTTTTAAGCGTGAGTATTTGCCTCAGACATAGCAAACACACAACCTAAAAAACAAACAAGCCCTCAGAGACCAGCAACTCCCAAAAATCAGCACTTGGTACTCTCTGAGACTTCACTCATTTGGATTCAGAGATGCCTGGATGCAGAATACTCGAGCTAGGGAAACTACACATCTGTGGCATACACTTATTTATTTATATATTTTCCAATCTCACACCTGCCTACTTTAGCTGATCTCTAGCTATCAAATTGTGATGGAGCAAAAGTAATAAAATGCCTGTAGGATAGAAAATCCTGCCTGAAGTTCTCCCATAGCTCAGCCAGACCTAGAAGATGCACAATTCAATTAAAAGAAATACAAAGTTTTTCTCTCTTCACCTTGCCATTTTCCCCTTCTCTTCTGTGTATTTCATATATCTCTCTATATAAATAAATACACACACACACACACACACGCATACACACATACACGCACAAACCCACCCCTCCCCTTTCCAATCCTTCCTTTAAGGTTTAATTTAACAATAACATTTGCGATCGGGGTCCTGAGCATCTCAAGGGCATTGCGCTTGAAATTGCACACACTCCGCACCATTTATCATAGCCTGACATGTGTCATGTTCCAGACTGCAGCTCCAAGAGGTTACAGCTCACGACTGCTCCTTTGTTGATCAGCTGCCGAGACAACTGAGGCACCTTTCTTTCTTTTTTTCTTTCTTTCCTTCTTTCATTTTCCCCCTTTTTTTTTCCTTTATTATTAAAGCTGCACCGTCCTCTTTTCAGAAGGTTCATTCTGACACAATAGAAAAAGCAGACGAATTCTTCTCTACCCTCTGCAGTCTCCCCACCCTATCTTCATCAGCACCAATTCAGATCACATTTACACTGAGTTTGATAGGAGAGCCTGGGCTGGTTAATATTACTGCTTAGTATTGACTGTAAGATGGATAAACTATTTCAAGGTAGTTCTCTGCTTGAGAAGAACAGGATATGTTAACTGCTAAGGATATTGAGGCAGTGGTAACAGAGTCTCAAAGTGCTTTCCTGTGGCAAAATCCAGACTTGCCAAGCCATGAGCTTTTTCCACTGCTGAATTTCAGTCCTGCAACCGTTGGGAAATGATTCTTCTCTTCTCCAGAGCTTCTGCTTCATTTACTCCACCCTTCTTCACTTGATGCTTTGCAGAGTCCTTGCTGAGCGCAGAGCACCTGAGACCTGCATGTATCTCTGCAGAAATGATGCGTGCAGCAATTCAACAAACCAGGCTGTTTATAAAGCATATTGACAAGAGGCACTGAATTGCATTCATAAATCACTTGTAGATCTTACTTCTGCAGTCTTCATCCTGCCAATCAACATTTGTATGGGGTACGGGTACAGGTGTCATTGCAACTTAACATGTAAAGGATGCAAAGTGTTGTTGGTAGAAGGAAGTGGGTTTTGAATACTGGTCTAAGATTTGAACAAAAGCAAACTTGAATTTTTCTGCTTTCTAAAGAAGGTCGGCGTATCAGTTGAGCTAATAATTTCTTTTTTAGCTATTTATAATGAACAGGACTTGAAGGCAAGAAATGCTGATCTGGAAGCCATTTCTCCACTTCTCTTCATTTTCAGCTGTGTCCTGAAAGATTAAGTCTGAATGTACAGGTCCCAGAGTCTGTCTGTGTTTTGGAACGATACTTGATCTTTCAGATTCCTACTCCTCTCAGCTCTAAATCATACGATGGTCATCACCACCTGTTAGCATTAAGCACAGCCTTTGCAGACACAGTTGGAGTTGCCTTACTTTCTCTCATACTCTCAGCTCTTGTTGATGGGTATTTTCAGAGGTTTCCTTGGTTTGATTAATCAGAAGTGCCAGATGGGAAGGCTCAAATTCTACCACCATGCGTGTGTCACATGCCTATTAGATTCACAAATGGAGGGTTTTCTTGCCATTGGCCAGCAAGATTTTTCACTCTATCCTTCACTATATGTTTGGCGCAGCCATTCATTCCGAATCTTTTTGCCTCCCAGTTCAGCAAGCTTCCCTTTAGCCATCTAACCAGAATACTGCTTTGCTGGCTGAAGGATGGCTCATTTTCTCCCCATTTCTCAAAGAAAGTCCAGTTTCATGGCCATAGCTTAGTAATCCTATATTGAAGCATCCTCTCTGAGCTGCTCCTGTGCTCAACATGGAGCTGGCTCCCCATGATGCACACTCCTCTTGTATTGCTGCTTGTGTTCCTGACCTTGACTCATGCTTGATCCCTGCCCTCCCTCTCTGTCAGCACCAAGGCACCTGGCTGGCTCTCAGGGATGATGTAGTGCTACCAGCTGCGATGGCGTAAAGCAACGGTGGGACTCGGCCAAATTCCAGTCACATAACTCTCCCTGTCCTGGAGAATGTGACCACCTGCACAGTCTTGCCTTCCCCCACACTGAAGGATGAAGGTTTAGCAAAAGTAGGACAAAGCACAGCATAAAGGCAGACACTGCCACAACTGCTGCTACTCCATCAGTTTGCCACCCTAATGTACAGTCTTGAATGAATATAATGGCACCCCACTAGGACTTACTGAGGATATTTAAGAGGGCCTGATCCATGTTATTTATGGAGGTGATCTGCCCAGCTTGTGCCTGTGCCTCACTCTCTTTTTAGGACAGCTGTTCCCATGAAAGCTGCTATGGTGTTTTAATTCCTAGCTCCAGACAGCACAGGGGCCACTCTAGCCCCCAGCAGTTTTAAATGGAAGATGAATGATTTTAAGGGTATTTTGTGGATTTAGTAAGGAGGAAGTAGAGAGGCTGCACAAAGCGATATAAAGAAGAGAGCATACTGTCAGCAAAGCTAAAAATAAAAAAGCCCCTCAGCTTTTCCTCTCCAACAAGAGATTGTCTCATCCTTACATTGCTCAGAAATGGTGTCTCTTTGGGCTGAGAGTGGAAGGGATACACAGATACTTTGAGCATAATAGAAGAGCGACAAGGTAAGCAGCACACACAGTAATCAAACAAGTGGTCAGTGCTTCAGCTGAGACCATCCTCTGAATATCTCAACCATGAAGTAGTGCTAAGAGTGGATTCAGAATTGGCTGAACATCCTGGTATCCCTGTGGAAGGAAATACGGCTAGAGCAGCCTCTATTTATTGGGATGGCACTGGGCGATGCTGGAAGTCAATTGGCTCCTCGGATATAGAGAATAAAACTAGCCTTGGATCTCTGTACTAATAAGAAAAGGAGATAACCACCAAGCCAAGCAGCATATAAACAAGAGGACAACCAATAATGACTTAAAAGTATTTAAATGCAATCAGGCAGAGCTGTCTGAGGTACCAGAGGAAAGAATAATGACATGTGTACAGTAGACACAATGTAGATTACAATTTATAACAGGATACAGGATGGAGCCAGCACTTGATTAGGGGACCATGTTACAAATTTTTCAGCATATGTCCTCTGTTTTCCTTTGCCTTGGCATGGAAGGCTGGGCACTGCTGGTAAGTAAATCAGATCGTCAGAAAATGCCCATATTGATGAGAATTGCAGGATCCAAGGAAATTGACTTGTATTTTAGACAATTCTGCCATATCCATTCCTTGCCCAGAGCTGTCAACTGGGAGAGTTGTGCCTGCTTGCAGCTTTAATCAGAGATAAAAATTATCCCTAGTTCATGAATATGTTTATGATGAAGATATGTCAGTGGTAGCAAATAGCTTCTCAGCATACAGTTCTGCACATCTTACACTAAAACATGTCATATACTGAAATGTTTTATTCTCCAAATAGCACCTTCATACTCAACTCATTGTCTAGACACAGACAGAGCCTGGGCAAGGAGAAGTCCTCCAGAATGAGAATGCAAGAAACTTCTGCTGATGAGCTCCTAGGGCCTTAATGCTTCTTGTGTGTTTTGGCCACCATTTGCCTTATTGGCAGGGAAGAAGTCAGGAGGGAAGTTTCCACTCAGTCTAATCACAAAGGCTGCTCAGTCTTCTGTGTCTCGAGCCCTGGTCTCCCTCCAGGATGTGTTCACTGCTGTTGCTCAGACCCAATGCTTCAGCATGGCTCTTGACCACTAACACCAGCAAGTTGTGCTTTCCAGTGGGATGGGGGAAGTCTGTGATGTGCTATTTGTTGTTGATATTCAAGTTATGATAACAGGAAGCAGTCTTCATTAACAGGGTAATCCTTTCTAAATGTCTTTTCCATGTCAGTCTGGTAACACCACAACCCTCAGAGTATTCTAAATTAAAGAAAGCGATACCAGAACAACAACAAAACAAGGAATGTGAATGACACAGGAGCAAAACGGGAGCAAATGGCTGACAAGGGATGTTTATATGTTGCATGGTGTTATTTTGGCTGCTCTGCTTGTCAAAATCCCCCTAGAAAAGAGAAAGAGCACAAGCAGCTAAATGAAGGCTCCGTGCAGGCAGGGGCTTGCCGGATCCCAATATGTGTGTGCATACTGGTGTGGGTGTATTTGTGTGTGTAAGGTGGAGAGAAGGGATGCTTGTCATTGTGTTTTCTTTTCTAGACAGGCATAAACACCCTTGTTTATTTCCAGCATGCCATCTAAATTCAAAATTAGCATAAGCTGATGATGCTAATTGATTTATATGCATGCAGGCAGTGCTTTATCAAAGGTAGAGGGACATAAGGTCGTTCCCCTAAGGGCCTTCAGGGAACAAGTACCCATCTGAGATAATACTGAGGTTGGCATAGTTGGGTATATGACTACTTCCAAGTATGAAGAAATTGAGTTCTTTGTCATTAGAAAAAAAAAAAACAAACAAATAAATTCCTATTAATATTGTAATTTTCCTTTTAATAAAGGCTGCCTTCATTGAGGTATAGGGAAGTGCCCTCCAGGTCCACCAAGGGGTGGTCTGAGCTGCAGCTGGCAGGCTGGCTGCTTTCCCAGAGAAGGGAAAAGTTGTGTCGAATTGGCCATCTGAGCAAGGCTCTAGGAATTTTGTTCCCTTCAGGTCAATGTATGGCAGCTATTGTGGAAATACCAGAACACTTCCTTAGAGGAGGTCAGCGATGACACTGAAACGGTGGGGACCGACGGGGAGTTCTCTGCTTTCTAAGGAAAATTCAGGCAAACACTTGCTCAGAGCTGTACCAAGAGCAATGCCAGAGGAAGGCCTTGGCTTGCAAGTGCTAAAGGAGGGAAAATATGCCTCCTCGTGCACTGCCACCAGAAGGGAGGAAAGGAGAGGAGACAGTTGCTAAAATACTGAGCTCAAAATGGCTCGCTATTGCTATTGGTTTACACCGTCTATTTTTAAAAACTTAATTTTGGCTAAGCATAAAAATAGGTTCATCTAAAGCAACAGTAAATTCTTAGCTTTTTTTTCTTTTTTTTTTTTTTTCTTTTTTTCCCACCCCTGGGTAATTTTGGTGGATCCACGTGTGAAATCCATTTCAAAAAAAACCATCTTCCTTTTGTAAGCAAACCTCCTATGGCTGGCAAATTGGGAATTTTGTCCTCCCTTGTGGGAGCTGCAGTATCCGATTGCTATCTGACTATAGGAGCTCAATGAGGCCACCTTTACACTGAATAATCCCATACATCAGAGGCCATCCCTTTGAATTCAATGGCTTTACTGGTGTTAAGGAAGGATATTGGAATACTAGTCTTAAATCACACCTTTCAGGTAATTAGCAGCAATGAATGGAAGAGAAAAGGAAGTAGAAGGCTTATAAGATTTAGGGAGTTTCTTTGGAAAAAAGAACCCACCCTGCTGCTGATGGCCAGATGCTCATGTGCGTCCTGAAACGTGCAAATAAAGCAGGGTGTAAAGCTGTTAGCAGTAGTTCATGGCAACAAACTATCTCCTGTCAAGGCAAAGCAGGTTAGGTAAACTTTCCAGGTGTTTGGAGGTGAATCTTTTCATTTGTGCACAGCCCTTGTTTGACCCAACTATTTCACATCATTACCAATTGCTTTGTTCGTACGTATCAAACTTCCTTCTTGTGCTTTATTGGTTTCTGCTCTTGCTGACCTCTTCCAGCAGTTTACTTTCTAACATCCTGAAAGCTTCATCATGACCTCACCTACGGCTGAGATTAAAAGGTAAAAAAGAAAAGGAGTGAACACAACAGGAGAGAAAACAGAAGAGCTTTTGGCAGCAGCCTGGTGACACTGTGGGGGAAGTGAAATGGGATGGGTAACCACCTGGAATAATGGCAGGGAGGGAGAAAGAGAGAAGAAACTCGAACAGCAGGACCTGAGCAAGAGGATTAGAGGAAACAGCAAGCTGAGCAGACCTCAGGAGGGTAAAAAGGCAGAAAGTCTATCTATCCATCATCTCTCTGTGTCAAAGGGAGATGTTGAGACCTGTTAAAATAGAAAATGGGCTCATTTAAATTACAACACTGGACCCAGATGTCTTGTATCCCGTGGCTGTTTCTCTCCTGGAGTAAAAGTCTTTTCAGGTCTAAGATGTAAGAGAAGTCCCAGGGATATCTGCAGTGAGGGCAGGATTGGGGGGGAAGGTGGGAATCCAACAGGGTTGAGAGCAGATAGTGTCTCACCACACCTTCAGCGGCCACAGAACACTCTGATGCAGCACAGCAGCAATATCCTTCCTCCATAAGTGCTACAGAGCTGCATTTATACCCCCTCCCTGTAAAGACTGCAGGGGACAGAGGGGAAGTAAAAAGATGTCAGCCAGGCCGAGGCACACAGAGGCTGAGCCCGGGACCTTTTGCCTCCTCTATTATGGGAACTCACAGCAGGGTTATGTTTAGGCTGCCTAAGCTGAGCATTGCTGCCATTGGTGGAGGATGAACATTTTATTCAGCACTGGGAGGTTGAGATTTGAGAGCCTGGCTCCGTTCTGAACAGGACTGACAATGGAAACATTCAGTACTCATGCCAGGAAACATCATAATATTCATTTGCTATCAATAAAAGAAAAAGAAATGTTTTGACAAAACCAGAATATTTTGCTTGGTTTTATTATTAAAAAAATAATGATTCTCAAGTATATAATAGAAAATTAAAATGTAAAGCCAAATATTGTTGTGTCCCCTCAAAGAGCTGGCACGGGTTCTTTAGCACAGTCAGAAGCTTTCTCACAGTTTTCATCCAAAAAGAAGTAGTGTCAAAATCATTTTGGTGTTATCAAGTCTTTCAATGTTGATGGAACCACCTAATAGTCAGAATATGTATGGCTATCTCTACCTCTTACAAGAGAACCTGACCTCCAGGTGTTCATCTCTAAGGCTATTATCCAAATTTGCAGAATTCAGACTTTGTTTTAGGCTTGCAGTGCCATAAAGCACCATAAAGTTCAGTGACACTTGGATTAGGTTTTGACAAATAAGAGCAAAATATTAAAATGTAATGGGAAAACAGAAGGAATTCCAGGAAAGAGCAACTGTAAGTCTGTTTTGGGAAAATACTAAATATGTGGCTGCACCTGCAGCTGTAAGAAGTCTTCTAGTGAAAGATACTATGCAAAATTAAAGCAAACAAATTTGGTTTGAAAAAAATATAGGAGTATCTGACCTGCATTCTTTTTTTCATTAAGTATCTATATGTTTTTCTGCGTACTTCTGCTTTTTTTATAATGCTAATGAAGAATTAAATTGCTACGTCTTCAGATTAATGATCCTCATCAAACCCACTTTAACAATTCCTTCCCAGCCTTTCCAAATCGCTGCCTTGTGTTTAGGATAAAGAATTTTAGCTTCTGTGTCTGCCTTTACTATTTTTACCAACTGTAAATTTGAGAAATGTGGTGCTATGTCCCAGAGTACACAAAGCTTCACTTTAATGTCCTTGACATCTTTGGTCCTTTTTGTGGCTATCTCATAATTCATGCAAGTGATGCCACGCAACTGTTTTTCATGTGATCGTAAAATTGATTTATAGAGATTTTCCCATAATATCCAAACAAATTAAAGAAGGTTGATGGAGCTATGCAACTCACTGTTACCTCAACAGTGGTCTCATTCAGAAATGACACTGAAGAAGATCGAAGTATTATGATACTAAGAATGTCCTTAAGAAGCCTGTAAGTCTGTAAAAGATGTGATGTCTGCAAACCAAGAAGGAGTGTTTACTCCATAAACTTTGTTGATTTTATCTATGGCATGTACCTTAAGATTAGCCGGATAGTTTCTTCCTTCACTTTCTCCTTCCAAATGGAAAAGTCAGATTAATCCATCACAGATCAGCACTTGGGAAAATCATTTGAGGCAATCTGCTTTCCTTTCTGAGATATTTGAAATTTAAGATTATCTGTTCTTCAAACAGTATTTTATTTTGCTTTCTGGCTTTTAAACTATTTTACAATGAAGGAAATATTCCAATAAAGGAAAATTCCAATTCCAAAATTCCAATAAAGAAAATTCTACACACATACACATATATTATGTATAAACCTACATACGTCAAACTGTATATTTGTATATATAAAATTATGGGGATTTAGATGTATATAAACCATTTAAAACAAACATATATAAAAACTGAACACAAACATGAAGCTACTCTATTTCTAAACTACTAATAGTGAACATTTCAGACTTGTGGGAACTTTATTCTTCCATTCTTTGCTTCTGAAGCTGTTCATGAAGAACTTACATTTTGACAGAACTTACAGTCCAAGAAAATGAGCTTTCACTAAACTGCCTCCAACTTCAATATATGCCCTATGTCAAACTTAGAGAAAGCTTGGATGTGGTTCCAACCTCTGTGGCTGGGCCTGAGTGCCAATTATGCTGCACTCAATGGCCTATAACTGTCTTTTTCCTTCTGTAAATATCACTTTTCTAGTTAAAATCTACCAGATAGCTTGCAAACTGTTTGTTACTATTGCTCTAGACTTGAAAGTAACTTTGAAAATATTTGGTAGTAATCAAGGTGATTCTTCCATCCTTTCTCAAAAATGGCAGTATATCATCTCTATCTTTCCTCCTCAAACTCTCCCCAGCAGGTTTCTTAAGACCTTTTTAAGGTAGGTGCTATCTTTTTTATTTTCTTATTATTTGATTATTTCATCTCAAGCTTCACAGGGAGATGACTGTCTCCCAACTGCATGAAAACAGCTATGAGTGTTTTATACATATGTTCTGAAGCATCTGATGCAATCTGTACTACGATTATACATACATAAAGAAATCTTTTTTAAAATCACCTTTTTGATGGAATGAGTGGGCCTTTTAGAGGAAAAAGTTCATAAAGATCATACAGAAACCAATAGAGTTCTAAAGGCAAGAAGTTCAAGTACTTTAAAGAGTATTTGAAATATAAATGGGGAAATATAAACATTATAGGAATTAGTTTTGTTATTAGAATTAGGAATTTATTCTTAGAATGATTTCCTGAGCACTTTAAAAGTGCTAATAAAAGTATTGGCTATATTCTGATATCCAAATTTTGACCCTTATTAATATCATCATTATTATTGTTGCTTTAGTGATGACAAATCTTGTTTTCTCATGGTACGCCTTAAAGCCTCAGCTGCTGGCAGCAGGAGATCATTTGGAATATTTCTTTTATTTAAATATAACTTCCCGGTTTTCCTAGTTGTAGAAAGAAGTTCAAAATAACATTTTTGAGTGCAACTCAAACCATCTGATTTTATATAACTCTTTCAGATGAGTCAAAGTACAAAATGTACAAAAAACAGTCACTGTGAAGCGTAGAGGCT
>JBCJKH010058305.1:36199-48668 GCA_039877255.1 Loriculus beryllinus
TCTTTGGTGACAATGATTTTCTTTAATTCCTACATGATTCTAAATCCTTGAAATTAAAGATGTAACAGTAGAAAAAAACCCACTGCATTTCACAGTGTTAATTATCCTCTCTGTGGGGGAGAAAGGAATGACAAATTGTCCAGATTATATTAGAGCATCTTAAACCTTACCCATTCATGAGGAGACCTAAACTGCCCCTGATCCCCAGTCTTTTGGTTTTGCTTAAAGAGGGTACCAATGTATCACAAGTACTTGCTTCTCTGAATGAACTACCAGTGGTGCCTAAAGAGATTTTCTAGCACTGAGAGCCATTGTTTGAGTTTTGTTCTTATCCCTCAATGTCTTTCCTCTCATCCTTGTCTGATTTTTCAGTTTTGGAAAACTGTCTTAGGAATCATTTTCCTTTGAAAACTCTGGGGATCACGTTTGGGCTCTGCAATGCAACATCTCATCAAGGAGATGTAGAAATCAGAATCACATCATCCTCCAGTTTGTTTAACTTGCTTCAAAGCCAACTGGAATGTGTATCACATTGCAAACTTCCACCAAGCTCCCTTCCCTGGTGATTTTGTGATCAGCCTCTAGATGGGATAGTGTTATCAGAACTGTTATCCTCCTTTGATCTGGCCAGGGGGAAATGAACTGGAGGAACACTCTGCCGTGCCACACAGAGACCAGCCGATGCTCTCAACAGGGCTTGCAGGCAACAGCACACTGTAGCTTGAAGTAGTTTTTCTAACATGATCCTTGAAAGGACTGTAGAAATACATTTGTTTGGCATGCTGCCACTGTACTGCTGGCTGCAGTCTTATCGCATCTCCCAGGCTAGGGCAGGGGTAGGCCAGGCGAATTCCTGAAGGATAATTCAAGAGGGGAAAAAGAGTAGGTCCTGGAGCTGCCTCATACCTTGAGGTGCTGTTTTCTCTGCAGGCACTACTCAGCCAGTGTTAGAGAGATCTTTGGGATGCTGTGGCCTGGAGGGACAGTGTAATGTAACGCTGAAAGCTGTAGGAAATGTTTGCCATAAACCAGGTGGTAACCTCAGCTTTGTGCCTTGCTAAGGAAAGTAGTCTTCAAGCCGTGACCAAGATTCTCCCAGTTTATCAAGGACATGTCCATGGCACTGTTATAATGAGTCTTCTAGCGATAGATGAGGTGCAGACTCTGGGACAACTTTGCACCATGTAGTCATAGGATCACCAGTTAAAATCTGCAAACCCTGCTGTTCTCACCAGTCCCATTGAATATCTGCCTGTATATAGGGTCAAAACACTTGCGGAATATTCATTGCTGGAGAAGTCTTTCCTACACTGATGTAGCTGACAGAAGGATAGAGCCCTTAGCTATATTGTATATATTCCTGTAAAGACAGGGCCAGTCCACCAAAGCAAGGCACTCTAGCACATAACTCAGAGTGGGCATGTGCCTCTGTTGTGTGTGCACCTGAGCATGTGAGAGATAAAGATTAGGTATATCGAGAAACATATGAGAGATGAGACTGGAGAGATAATTTCCAGAAAGTACAACCACCATCAGAAACTCTGTCTTGCCAGCTGGAGGGTTTTGCTCTGCTGGTGCTTCTTTTAACTTGACAGCTCAACTCTTAGCCCAGCTCATAGTCACGGCCTATAAATTTAATTACAATGGGGGTAGGGGAGGAACAAGCCTGTACGGCACTTGGCACAGCGCTGAAAATAACCAGCATTAATACCTTTGACATTGAAGCACCTGCTAAGGGCACAAGCCACTGTACAGCTGACCGACTCTTCTCTGAAGACAGGATGTGTCACTTCACTTGTCCTCCAAATGTGCAGCCCACCCTGATAAACTGGGGAATCTGAGGCTCTGCATTCATACAGCACCACATACAGCATTTCACCCTGGAGTAATCAGAGGGGGATGTTCAGCATCCCTGACCATGTGAAAAGGGAGCGACTCAGCCAGTGTGCCTCATGGATTTGATTTTTCTCTTTCTGATGTAGTGGGCTATTTCCTGTGTTCGCAACTAAGCGCTGCACTGCAGCCAGCCGTGAACATTTCTGTTGCCCCAGATGGCCTCTTGCTTTAATGCTATTCTTGGGGCTTTCCCTGGGTAAAGTAGTGAAGTAAACAGATTGGAACTTTGCCCACACATATATATTTAATTGTGTGCTGATTTTGTGCTAGGGAAATGTAATAGACCCATCACTTCAGGCAGAAAACTCCCAGCTGAGGTAACAGGTTAGAGATTTCCCCACTTCTGGTGCTTCAGATGTAACAGCTCTCACATAGGTACTGACTCCTTCACAGAGATTGAACCTTTTGTGCCATTTCTCTAGGCAGGGAGGAAGCAATTTAAGGACTTGGGGGGTATTTACCCTATTTCCTATGCGTGCTGCAGGGATCTACTTGTGATCATGGCTTTGGGTTGTGGTGTTTGGAGATCTCCCAGCTGAGAAAAGAAAGCCCCTGAGCTCCTCTCACAGAGCCCAGTAGTGAGACAGTGTTAGAGTGTAAATGAAACCTGGACCACAACTGACCTCTTTACCACTGGAAAAGGCACTGATGCTGCTGCCAGAAACAGTTTTATAAAGTGTGAGTTGATTTTCTTTTTTAAATTGCGGTTGAATTTAAACCCATTTTAGTTCAAAACAAGTTGGTCAAATTCAACTCAAAATCAGATTTAACCGCTCCTCCCCAAAATTTAAGGGTATTTTCATAGCCTTTGGGGAAGTGGATCTGTCCTTAACTTGGAGAAAAGACTACTAGTGTCTTGCAATCATCTTCATCACCCCCTTTCTTTTTAGAGTCTCTCTGCCATGCACCAAGCTGCCTGGCTATATCCTTCTGCTCTGAAACCCTGTAACAGCCACATTTGCTCAGGCCTGAGCTTTAAACCAGCCCACCCAGCCCCTGAGCAGGGCAACATACCAAACAAAAGGGGTATCTTTGCATAAACCATGCAAGATCTCAGAGGGCAAGATAAAATACAGTTTAAACACGCTATTGAGTCATGCAGTATTCGACCTATTCAGACTTAACAAATGCCTTCAGGAGATCAGACTACCAAGCACCACAAGTATAGTTGTGACTATGCAGCAGCCCATAATGCAACAGCTCTGATGTGAAGTTATTACCAGAGGCACAGTGTTGATACCTGTGTTAAGCCTCTGAGCATTGCCCAGTGTGAACTATGTGTTTCCACAAGACTGAGCAGACCCAGACAGAGCTGATTGCTCTTGCAGTTAATAAAAAGCGCTGCACTTTCTCTCTTGACAATCCCGACACCTGAGTGCTTCCTACGTATGACAGTTAGCACATTCTGGTTGCTCAGTGGCCTGTGAGAAATGAGCCTCTTCTCAATTTAGTTCCTATCATCAGACAAGCAGTACACACAATAAAAAACACACCTTGACAGTCAGACCCCGAAGTAGCCCGAGGGACCGAGGGTCTGGACTTCCCTTTCTCTCATACGCAAAGCCCATAAAACCGATATAATTTATTGGGCTGGATTCTGCTCCCTACTACCTTCAGGTAAATCAGGGTAACTCCACTGAGGTCAAAGGAGTCACTCTGGTTCAGTGTCAAAGTGCAGAATAGCCTAGAGGAAAGGAACCTTTCCTGACCCCATCACGTTTCTTCTATAGACGGCGCTTGTCAAAGCTGTCCTGACTTGCACTGACAGCCGTGGCCTGTCACAAGGTACCCTCATTCAGGACAAGGTAAAAGCACTGCCTCTGCTCACTAGGTGAGCATTTGGTCCAGGGCCTGGCCTTCCCACAGCAAAGAGCTTCAGGACGTCTATGATCTTCCTTCCCAGGACAGTGAGAAAAGCACAGGGCAGAGGGGCTGATGGGCTGGGGCAGGACTGGGTGAATGCTGCAGCAGGCTTTGTGCCAGCCCAGCTCATCAGGTCACGTCAAACGGAGCTAATATAAATGTCAGTGTGCCGCTTTCAGTTGTGAAATCTCTGTTTGTTGCAGTGCAGTTCATTTTCAGCCTTCCAGCTCTACGGATTCTATCAGCTGACATGTCTGGCTGGTATCCTCTGCCAAAAATACACACACTCTCAACATGTCTTAGGAGTTGTTTCCCCCCCTCCCCTGTGACATACTCATGTCAAATTTCTTCCTGGCTCTGTGAGACACAAGACTGTCCACACCTACCAGATAATGAGCTTAACATTTCAAGGACAGAAGCTCTCAATCTGAGTGAGACACAGGGTGGATTTGCAGGCCTGCTTTGGGGTAGGTGCCAAAGGTGGCAGTGCTCTTTTAAGTTTCTCTTGCATGCTCTCTTTTAAGATAACCGAAATCAGCAGAAACAGATGATGTATGGCTCAGAGTACCATCAGTATTATTGTTACAGCTAAATACTGTGCTATTAGCGTAGCTTAAATTCTTTCATTGTTCCTTGCTTTTAGAATATATTCAGTGACCTTTTGAAGGTCAAGCTGGAGCTGGGATTTATTCTGCTCCCTGGATCCTCCCCAAGGTTGTCCTGTCTTGGCCTTCTGTCGGCACAGTTACCAGGTCTACTCCAGCTTCACTTTCTCCTCTACATGTAAGTAGTTTCTCCCCTCTCTGCTGGTGATGCTCGCTCTTTTCCTCACCTCCAGCCTTTGGTTCTCATCTCTCACATCTTCCAACTGCATTTTTTACTTCTTCCTCAACTTTCCCCTCTTTGTTTACAGCAGTTTACAGGCTCTTGCTGATTTGTCTGAAGAGAAAACTGGTTGATTTTTTCTTCTTCCTTCCTCTCCCATCACGGTCAGAAACGTTTTTCTTCTATTCTTGCCCTTATAACCCAGAAGTCTAATTTCATCTCTTGATCTTCACTTTCCCCTCTCATTTCCTTTCTCATGCTACTGAACCTTTCACTGCTCTCTTTTCTCCAGCTCTCATAATACAATGCTTTATTCCTTCTATTTGTAGCTATCTCTCTTTGTCTTTGCCTCTCTGGAAACCTTGCTATAAGGAATACCTAGTCTTGCTCAATGTGCTTTCTCCACCTTCTCAGTTCTACGTACCCAACCTTACATCCTTCTGAAATAGTTCTCAACAAAACCTATTCATATTTCTTGGGCAAAACTTAACAGCAGTATGTCAGCCCCAGCCTCTTGACCCATCAGCAGTTTTCAGTATTATTGCTTACTCTTTGAAATGTTCTTCTGAGCATCTGTGACTCAGTCCTCTATTGATGTTGCTCTTATTGACTGAAGGCTCCTTATCATCTCCCACCCTCCAATTTTGTGTCGGCTTCACAAATACTGATCCTTAGTCTCTTTGTCTTCTGCTACCATATTTTTCTTTAGGCAACCCTATCTGCATCTACAAACTCAAGTATCACAGCTATGACAGTGACTCAGAAGTCAGCTCCAGACTTCACTGCAGCGCCTTTGACATTTACTCACTCATGGTGAACCATCATCTTAAGCTGACCATGAATTTCCAATTTCCACACTACAAAATCCTGCCTCTTTGCCTCTCCTTTTTTTTATCATGACCTGGGGCCCACACTGACAGTTACTAAGACTTCTAAGGTATGCATTTCCTTCAGCTTGCTCACCTCCCTCTAATTCACTACATACAGAATGTGTCTATGACCTTCTGAGTTTTATTTATAACAAATTTCCTGGTCCTCCACACAGCTGAAACTTGCAAAGGCTAAGAATGACTTGCATTTTATGTGCGGAAACATCCTTTTTTTCTGGACAAATTGGATCACATCCCTGCTTTTCAAAATTGCTCTGTAAATGTAATTTCTCTGTCTTATTGGTGTGACCAAGTTTGGCTTCCTTCCCCTGGAAGGAAAACCTTTTTCCAAGACAGCTCTTCTGTTTCTACAAATACAAGCTACTTTTCACTTTGAAGACACTTTTCTGATGCACTCACACACAGCTTGGTCTGCTGCTCACAGTCAGGAGCGGGTCTTCGGGGCAGCCAAGGACCAAAAGCCCTATCCACTCTCTCAGGCTGGCTGTTTAGAACACACTGTCTCCTCAAGAGAGCAAGAAGTAGGTTTGCAAAGCTCTCCTTCCCTTGATGCAGCTGTATCTTATGCTGGTGCAGGTTATCATGTTATTTCTTCTGTTCTTTTCCCAGTTCCTCTTTCCTTTGTTTTCCTTGTGAATTTCTTGGGGCAAGAAGAGGATTTTATATTTCTATAACACCAAGCACAGTGGCTCCCTAAGCTCTGTGAATGGGACTGTGGCACATCTCATGCAATGCTGGTAATAAATAATATAAATTAGAAAAGGGCTTTGAAATGGCAGTAGGGGAACAGAACAGGGCAGTTAGCAGAAACACTGCTCCAAACCTTGTGTTTGAGACACGCACACTTGGATCTTGGCAACTGGTGGGTCAGCCCATCTGACTCCAGTTGCTCTGGCTGTTAAAGCAACCTTTGCCAAAAGGTAAGATAAACCGGGATCAGAATCAGTTCCTCTGGCCAGTGAGTGACAGCAGTGCTTTTATTTTGGCAGGCCAGTGTCATTCCAGCACAGGGGAAAAACATGTACACACGAAGCCCTCTCCTGCCCATGGCAGCCAGAGCACCTTTCAGACATCCTACCTCACCTGCTGACATAACCCATCAGCGCCCACCAAAATCAAATGCGGCTAATTGGAAGGTGATGACAGCCAAGGGACTGCTGGATTTGCATGCTAATTCCCCTGTTTTAGCATCACACAGCCAAACTACAGGTAAAATGAAACTGTGCACTTCATTCCAGACTATTTCCTGTCCTCTCTACAGCACACATGCAGACACACACATATACTTTCTCTCTGGCTTTGTTGTCCTGAAGCCAAAAATCAGCTGGAGATAGCATTACATGTGCTTTCCGAAAAGCTGGCCAAGAATTGCAAGGGGCAACATGTTTTTGTCCTCTTGTTGGGACAGGGCTGCAAACTGCAACTGTAGATGAGTCCTTAAATGTCACAGCAGAACAGCTTATGGTGGGGAGAACAGAACTCTTTCTGCAGGCTGGGTTACAGCTTCCTCATGCTCTTTATGTCAGGGCTTAGGATGGATTCCTGGCTCTTGTTTCACACAGTATTGTTAAAGGGGTTTTTTTTTGAGTATCCAACCTCCTGTCCTGTTCTACCACTAGCGTCTGCCCCTGCTCTAAGTCTACCAATTATTTCCTTTAAGTGTCACCAGCACACCAGACACACAGATATAACCTTTCTTCAAGTTGATGCTGTTAAAACTATTACTTGAAACTGAAGGTGCAGCTGACAAGTGCTACTTCAGTCACTAATAACTACTTCAGAAGTGCTAGGGGTGTCTTGGCTCTTAATGTTGTGGCTCGTGGCTCAGGAAGTATCTTTACAGGTCATTTAGAGCCATCCATCTGATCTGAAACGAGATCGGTCAATCTCTTCTCTGGCTCTGCGCCTTCCTCTGTTCATCCCCCGATCTCTGCATCAGTGGCATGTCTGGGTGGTTGTAGCAGCTGCCCAGATCCTAGAAAACTCCAGTTTGGGATGCACCTATGAGATACAACTCAAATTTCAGTGTTTGCAGCAGAGAAAGATGAGGGCTCCAATCCCTTTAAGCTGAATACAGCTTTTTCAAGGACAAGGTTTTCCTGTCCTTGTCCCATCACAGTTTTCCTTTTCTCTAAAGCAAGTTGAACACCCTCCTGGGAAAAACAGGATTTCTGTATGGAAGGAGGATGACTCCTCAGATATAGGCCTTTGCTGGTGCAGATAGGAAATAGCTTTTCTGTCCTTTCACAATCCTCTTTCTTGAGGCTCAACCTTTTCAGTCTAATTAAATCATCTGAGATATCTCAGATCCAGAGGTTTCTCAGTGTGGCAGAGGTCACAAATATTTCCCTTGTATTTTGGCAGGTTTTTTGGCACAGTCTTAGGATAAATTGGGAAGAGAGTAATGTAAGACAAGGCCAGATCACCTGGGTCACAGAGCCTTGCGCCCTGTTACTGCAGACAATCCTGCAGAAGATGTTAAATCCTGAACAACTTCCACTTTTCCAGTGTCTCCTGCACATAACAAGCCACAATGTGGTATAACAAACTAGGTCTGGTTTTTCAGCAGAAACAAGATATGTCAGGTTTTAAGTCTCCTTGACATGACAGTGTCTTCATCTAAATCCTGAAGCCATCCTTTGGATAGCCCAGCCTTGGCCTAATGTCTTTTTAGAAAATGATGCATTAATATCTGAAATGTGCAATCTGGGTCTCAGGTCAAGAGCATAGATGTTATCTAGCTGAAAAATTCCTATCCATCAGAGACTGTAAGAGGCTAACTTTTCAAACTTGGGATTGCAACTACACTTTTACTTCTATATATAGTCTTATAAAGAGTAAGATCTAAGCAAAAATACCTTTGAAGAACAGGGCACTTTTTATGCTCTCACCCCCATAGCTTGCTAGGAAACAAAAGACTTTTTCAGGGCCACAAGTTGTCTGCTCAGGACAAACAGCCAGACCTCACTTTAAACTTTATTCCTCCTTTACTCTGTGTCCAGCCCTGAATTCCTTCAGGCAGGAGTTTGATGGGACTTCATGGGAGAAACCTCTAAACAGGCAAAGGTCAGATCACACAGAAGAAGGCACTTGCCACTATGGGAGATATGGAAGCACCTCAGCTAGAGTAGTGCAGTGCTTCATATTAAAAATAAACCAAGTTCTTATCTTGCTAATTGTAGGGATAAATTTAAGCTAGTCCCAGGTTATCAGCAGTCACCCCTTCTTTGTAAGAAGACAACAGACCTCTGACCAAGGCACATACCATTTGGTAGTAAATCAATTAGCTGAATCTCTTGCCAGGCAAAACTTCTAACCCTCAGGAGTTGTGTCGGCTATGTGCAGGATGTATCTACAACACAGGAAAATTTTCATCCTCAATAGGAAGTGCAGCTGAGCCAAAGGAAAGCTTGTATTGCACCTGTAACTAGCACAGATTGTATATGCATAAGAGTTTCCAGAAGGCAACAGAAAGTCCATTCATACAGCAATTGGGTCTTTATATCCTCTCCACGTGTATGAATTTATGGTTGTATGAACAGCCATATCCAGTTATTGAAGTATTTGATGATCCAAAGTGCTCAAGGCCTTCTTATTCCATCTCATTCACCGTTAAAGTTTTGTACAACCTTTTTACTGGCTTTCAGCCTGCAGTAAATACAAATGACTTGCCAATAAAAGCTGGTGTCTCCCTCCTCAGGAGGACTATAGCATCATTGTTATTTAAGAGGTGACAGTTTTGACACAATGCTTATTTAACATTCGTAAAAGGGGGAAAAAAAAGATGATGCAATAAATCTGCATGTTATTCCTAAGCAGCCGTTGAAAGTCTGAATGCTCTTCCCCTTTCCAAAAGCATCAGCCGTTTAATGTTTCCTAAGTTGTTTTTACATGAATTAGGGCGTTTGAGTGAAGCACTGTCAGTTACAAAACCATGCTGTTGTCTCCAGCTAATTTTGTGTTAGCAGCTCTTTTAAACTGCTAAATCTAGTTTTTAGTGTATGATGATTTTTGTTTTGTGATGGTGTAAAACAGCTGCTACTTTTCTGATGAGTTGCCTGTTTTCCATTTTATGTCTCTGCAAGATGTTGGGTTTCATCATGGCCCAGTCTGACAGGCAGTTGAGAACAACCTGCAAAAAAACCCTGAAACAACAAAAACCAAAGATCCTCAAATCCAGGGGTTCAACCATCCATACACCTAAACTTCAGAGTGATCTGTCCTCCTCCCTCTTCACTTGTACCCTGAGATCATCTCAACACTGAACCTACACTAGGATGGTCTAAATGAGAATGAGAAGGCAAGATTATCAGGAAAGCAGATTACTTGCTGCTTTAAGAGGACACATGAGAGGACATCTAACCAAAAGACAGCTGTCAGGCAGGGTGAACTGCATTTGAGCATTAGATGCTTACCTCACCTGCATTCACCACATGCCAGAATGAGAAATGCAGTCTAGATTATATCCTTTGCCCATTGCCATGTCCCTAAACTTTAGCAATGATCAGCTACAGAAGGACAGGGAAGCTGGCACTGGTGTGCTTGGGCTAGTCCTCAACCTCTTATGGCTGTGGAAGGTGGACCACCCATTCCACCTTTTCCCCTCTGGCCAGTGGTGCATCTCCTAAAAGGCCACGGGTGTACATTCTCATAATCCCAGCTCTCTGCCCAGTTATGCCAGAAAGTTGAATTATGGCTTGGAGTGTCTTTCCAACCTAATTATCACTCTGCTTTCCTCAGGCTATGCATGCCAGTCACTGCTGTTTTGCCACTGAATTTTTTGGGTGCCAACTCTTCTCATCAGCAAGACCCAAGACGCAACTGCTTGTTCCAGTCAGGAGATGGGAGCAAGGGCCAGACTGACCGTTGATTTAGCTACCCCTAGCTAATATTATGCAAAATTCTTGTTACCTTTGTTCAAGGTATCTTGAACTTAATGTTCACCAAGAAGTGCTCATGAGGAACCACATAGTGTTCCACATGTCACCCTGTAGATATTATGCTGCTAACTTTCCCACACAGGAAAACAACCCTGCTTTATTCAGTGGCAGAGGCTGAATGATTGTCTTTGATCTTGTCTTATCGCCTGTACCCTGTGGGCTGGCATTTGTTCCATGTGTGCAAAAGCAAGAAAACGATAAAAGGCATAAAAGAAGTGCTCAGAGAACTCCTCGAAGAGGTAAACACTGAGATCTTTCCAATAATAACCCACACCCCATAAAAAGATCTTAGATTTGGATAGACATATTGGAAGCAGCTTGATCCCTGATTCGTCCTTCCCTTTGCACTTATACCCCTCCCCAGCACAATATGCAGGCTTCTTCAAAAGCTATGCAACCCATTGAACAGCGGTGGTCTAAACTATTATGGAGATCTTAAACTGCTGAATTGTTACAAGCTACAATTGATTGCAACTGAGCCTGTGAACTGAAGTGCTAAAAAGTGCATAGAGAGAAGTGGAGAAAGGATGCTAAGGATTTTACTTATGTTTAAAGGGGTTTTTTTACTTTCTTTTGCATGCAGCACTATAATAAGCTTTCCGAGCAATTGTGCCTTAATGAGTTCTGCATCTTTCTCCATAATCATTGGACAGTTTCTCCTGGTATTTCCAACACAAAAGGTATTCTCTGTTTGTCTTCTAATTTGCTTCTTGTAGTGTCATTTCTGAAGAACTGTACAAGTGCTTTGAAGGCAGATCCAGAGTGAAAATTGATGATGTGGAGACTATGATATTTACTCCCCCTCAAGCTAAAAAAGTCTTTTTAGCTTTTTAGAACTTCCCCCTTTCTCCCCTTTTATTTTTTTTTTTTTTTTTTTTGCCTGCTTCACTCTATTCTGCATTGGTTTTATTTGCACTCTCATCACCAGAGCATCTGAACACCTCCAAGTAGTACATTAAGCAACGTGACTAACATCTGTCACATATAGTTTACTTGCTTTCTCTCAGCATCCTTAAAATGAATTTAGTGCTTGTGCTGGATCGATAGTGCTGGAGACAGACGGTTTCTGTTTAGCCCCAGTGCAGGCACAGTATGCATGAGACCCCGCCATGGGTCTTCCAACCTGCTGACCCTCTGTTTTCTGCTCCCCCGAGTGCCAGCTCGGTCCAAAGAAGTGTCTCTGGACCAAATTTGGTGACAGAAAAGTCCAAGCAGCTTGGGGAGATCAGATGAGGCTGCACGCTGTGGGACACGTGTATGACTGTAGTAGCAAAACTACTCATGAGCCCAGGTGGATGTAGCAGCCACTGTTTTTTCACGGTTTTCTGCCTTCCTTAGGTGCCTTTGCTTACTTTTTAGTATCAATTACAATTTACAGCTATTGATGGACCAGAATGTAGCTGTTTCATACCATCAAACGCTTTCTCTACTAGATTTCTGCCACTAGGAGACTTCGACAAAGACGGCGGTCCCAGATACTTGAAGTCAGATCAATACAAGTCCCATGCTGAACAGGGCTGGCAGCCCTCTACTTCGAAGCATAGCTCCAAGAATAAGATCTAGGCATCCTGAGGCACTGTAATTTCAAGCAATATGTTTTCTTAATGGGCCAACTACGTTTTGCCTAATTTTGCTTTCAATGCATGGGATTGTTATTGCTTTGTGGCCTCACGCAGGTGTTTAAGCAGTTTTGTTGTGTGATTTTTCAGTAGCGGCATAAGGTTTTATTGACTGTTACCTAAAGAGAAACTTCAGAGGAAATGAGCATCGGCAGCCAGTGTGATGGATGTGTGCGGGGTTATGGCAGAAAACTCAGGAGCCAGTGACCTTTTCATCATGGTCTGCTGTATTTTGGGTAAGAGCGCAAAGTAACTAACTGAAAAAGGATACTGCTTTTCATGCAGTGAGAAGAATTAGGAGTTACTAGCTTTTTTCCACCAGAAAAATGTTGGCTTCTTAGCTCTCTTAATATGAACATACCGAGGACAGGTCGATAGGTAAATTAAATCCCAATGTTTGCGAGTATACTGGGGGGGGGGGGGGTTCTTTTTGTTT
>JBCJKH010058306.1:0-24382 GCA_039877255.1 Loriculus beryllinus
GTCCCATGGATATCCACAAGAGCTGGCAGGAACAGCTATTGACAGGCTGTTCAGAAGTGCCCGTAAGTGAAACAAGTTTTCAGTATGCTCATGAGACTGTGAGAAGTACATCACTCTTTAAACTCCTCATACAGCAGAGGGAGGCTTTGCTATCAGCTCTGTTGATAAACACATCCCTAGATTTGTGACTTGAAGACAGTGATGCACTCCATGCTGAGAAAGGGAGTGGAAAAGAAAGTGTTGCCACCTGCTTGTGTAGAAGTTTAAATTCAAGCACCAGCTCTACTGCACAGTGAAAAAAAAAAAAAAAGTCTTCCCTTTATGTTACATTCAGTATTAAGAGTGAGGCAGTTTTCTCACAGAAAGACCTGAGGAAAGACTGAAAGGGTGCTCACCATCAAGCCTTGTGCTCTGATTCAGGCACCTAGACTGAAAGTCTCCAGCATTCAGAAAATGCCTCTGTAAATTTATCAATCAAACCATCAATCTATTTGTTAAAAGTCCACTGACAGTCAAAGGAAGTAGGTTGCTCCAAGAGAGGCTAGGTTGGTCCGAAGGGACACACATAGCCTTCATGGTGCTACTGTTCCCATAAGGTCATTATGTCTCTCTCGGGTTTTACACGGTTGAGTTTTAACACTGTATTAGTATGATTTGGTTTCAAATACTAAGAATGTTAAAGCAACATGGCCAAAGTCCACCTAACTGATGACAGCATTGCTACCTGACAGAAGTACTGAGTTTTTTTTTAATCAGGTATCAATACTTGGTTTTATTTATAATATTTTGTGGTAACCCAGATACGGAATTGCCCAGACAACTGTGACTTAATCATGTGTAACTGCCAGCTTGCATTTTTGCAGGCACATCTACCCTGACAAAAGCTTTTAATATTTAAAATCATGCAGATTATCTATTCAGCCCTCAGAAAACTCGTTGTGATTAATTCAGTATCTGAGTTTCAGACACTTCAACTGCTGACACCTTTCTTCAGGCTACAGAGACTTTATTAATTGTACTAAAAATCCTGTGCAAACATTTTAAAAATATTAGTACTCAGTAAAATATTTTTTTGAGTGTGTTACCATCTATCACTGTTGTCACGAGAATCTAGATCTCAGGAGTGTTTTTTACTTTCCTTTCTAAATGCATTTTTATTCTAAGAGCCTCTGTTTATGTAAATTCATCAGTCATGTCTACTCAGAAATGCTTATATCATATCTGAGGTCAGGAATTCAGCTGTATTTAAATTATATGCCAGATGGACGGGCAATGCATACATTTCAGTTCCTTGACAACTTAATGAACATATCTCTTGGCAAGATGAGGTTATCTGAACATCCAAAATCATCTGTCACATCTGTCTCCAAACTTTGGGGCTGCAGTCAGCAAAGTCTACTGTCAGCAATGGAAGCTGACCACCACACTGTCTCATCAAACTTTAACTGAAAAAACTCTTAACAATTATTTGCTTGCCTAGGGCGGCTCTGGCCATCTTACCATGGCCCTGTCAATTACAGGGGGTAAATCCTGATTTATAACAAGTTTCAGCAATCTAGAAACATTACATAATTAAGCCTCTCATCCTGCAAGTAAGTTATATTATTAGCCATTTCATTCAACTGGCAAACAACGCAGAAAAAGTTTTCAACCCGCATTTTCAAGCTGACCATTGATCTGGTTGCCTTATTTTTGGAAGACTATCTCAAGATACTGTTGGCCCTAATCTTAAACAGTGGTCAGGAATTAGAACTTTTCTTCCCAGAATATTTTCAGTTTTTCAGGAAGGAGAAGTCTGAGAAGTAGAAGATAAAATTTCCCACAGAAGGCCAAGACTTGGCTAACCAAGTTAAACAGAATATTCTTGATTGGCTTCACCACCTATACACCTACCGCATTAACACAATCTGTACTTATGCGTGCTGCATTTCCTTACAAATACACTCACTAGTGTCTTAAACTGGGAACCCAAAGTGTCCTTGAATTGTTTAAAATTAGTAGATAGCTGAAAAGTTGGCTTATATGAATCACCCAAGGTCACCCATGCAGTGATGTTAGTGGCAAAGCTGCAATGAGAATCTGGACGTTACTGGCTTTCATCCTAATGGTCACTTCACCAGACCAAGATACCACCATTATGGGAGATAATGACAATAAAACACTGCAGTGCTCTCAAATTGCACAGAAACTGCACTTTCACTGTTCTGAAAAGCTATCATTCAGTCTGAAAGTTATAAAAATTGCTGGACCAACATACTCTAAATACATAGTGTCACTTATGAAGAACATGTAGTTTTTCTTAGTAAAGTTACAAAAAAGGGCAAGAAAAAGAACATGAATGTAGAACAGAAACTCCTGTTAAGATGTTTAAAACGAAAGAACAGTAAATAATAGATACTAGTCAGTCTTTCTTCAAGCTCCTACTGAACTCAGATGTAATACAGGCTACAAGACACTACAACAGCACTGAGACCACAGTTGCCCAGAACTCACAAATGCTGGAATTGCTTGACACTGTTTCCTTTTGCCAAAGGTTAGCACAGTGTAATTGATAAGCAGCACCTGTAACAGACAACACCAACCTGTTCCTGTCTGGGTGACCTCACTGTTGGCTTTTGCCAATCTCCTGTGAGACGGGCTGCTCATCACTTCTTTGTCCCTCCCTTTCCCTCACTGATGTCATTCCCCTTTCTTGTTATTATCATCCTTTGCATCTTTCCCAGCGTCCTCCATCTCCTGGAATCTCAGATGCACATTTCATCACTTTACTCTAAGAACATTCATCCAAATTTGGTATTTCTGCCAGCCTTCCCTTCAGATATCCTCGCCTCCCACCACCCTTATCAATAGCTAGTCCTGACCCTCAGCCACTACTTTGCTGGTTTCATCACCTTCTTCTGTCTTCTGTCTCTTCCCATGCAATTCAGGCATTATGCAGTCTCTTCCTTAATTTGGTGGGGGAAAAAAAGAAAAAAAAAAAAAGAGGTGGGGGGAATGACAAGCCTGTATCCCACTTATTCTGGCAGCTATTCCACCATCTCTACTGCTCTTTTTAAGCTCCCTGACTGCAGTCACTACCTGGAGTCAGCCTCCTTGGCTTTCACCAATTGTTTTCATTGAACCTTACTTTCAGCCTGACCTCTAATGACCTCTCTCCACCTAATGCTGTGAATCAGTAGCTATGTTTCTCCCTCAGCTTTGATGGGACTTCATTCTCCTCTTGGCCTATCATGTTTCTTTCTTTATCAAGAGGTTCCAATCTGCTCATGCTGACAGGCTATCACTGACAATTACCACTGACAATTAGATTTTCAAGAAACAGCCTTTGTACTTTCTTCCAAGCTGCTTTTCCCTTCTGACAATCCATCCCCATTATTTTTCAGTTCTTTTAAAACTTTATTTTTCAAATATATCTCTCCCCCTCTCTTTCCTTTTCCCTTTCCTCTCTCCCAGCTCTCCCCCTCACAAAGCCTGAATATGCTGGGATCTCCTTGCCCATCATGATTAACAGCACTGTCTCATCAACTCCTTGGAATCCCACTTGCCTGGAATCCCATTTGTCTGCACCCATCTTGTGTCATCTTTTAATTGTTTGCTTTTAGACAGTGGTTGCTTTTTCACAGAACCTAATACAAAGGGGTAATTCTCTATGAAGAGGCTATTAAGCAATATATAAGTACAAGTTTCAGCAGGAGTTTAGATTTCATTGCTGTAAGAGCATAGTATGAAGACCTTGTCATGAAGAAATCAGAACAAAAAAGCTTAAGAATGGGAAGTGGGCCTTAAAAACTCATTTCTTAGATATGCTGGGCATACAAGTGCAATGTATACACCAACTGCATTGCATGCAGCCATTGCCTTTAGAACTTAAGGTTTATAGAACCCTGCCTTCACTGAGAGCAGTAAGCATTTTATTACTTATTTCAGTATGGTCAAGGCTTTTCCATCTGAGCCTTACCATACACACTTTTTCAATATTTGCAAAGAAGCAGTCAAGTAGAATATATATAACAATACCATTTCATAGTTACATTCAGTGACTAGAAATTATCTTGACAGCTTGGTTTCTAATTCTGTATTAGGCTTGAATGCTAAGTCTGACAATAGTCAGGTACCAAAGCCAATGTTTAATGGATCACATACATTGCTCATTTTTTTTGTGGTAGTTTCACAGTCTCCTCTGAAATTTAAATGAATAAATTATTTAGCAGCCAGCACTTGTCCTTAGATGGCATAACTTAGATGTCAATACCACCCAAAGCATCCACATTTGGCAAACCTGTCTTGCATGAAATGGGATGAGGATATTTGCATAAGAAAAATGTCAAAGCAGGAAATTAACCCCTTCAGGAAGTTCATACAATCAAATATTGCAATAACTGTTATTGCATTAGCATTTAACTGATGCCAAAGGATCAAAATATTCCCACCAACACTGTGTTTATCAGTGGGTGGTCCTCCCGACTGGGAGGGGTAATGAGCTTTTCTGTGATACCACATTTAAGTTAGTATGCTAAAAAGCAAGTTTAACATGAAATTTTAATACAAGAGGTACAAAACTGAAATGTTTTCTGCAATACCAAAGGAAACAACAAATCTCAGCTTCCGTGACAACGTACCTCTTAGAGGATGGTCATCTATACAGAACAGTTTCCACCACAAACAATGGTACGTGTCTTGCTGGAGATGAACATTGGAAAGAGAGACTGAATACTGACTGGGGCAGACCATTTGAGCCCCTTGTATTGTAAATGCTAACTACACTGAAGTATCAGAGTGTTTGAGATGTGAAAGAATTGTGAGGAGCTTCCACACCTATTTACACCCTGATGAAATCCCTCACACCAAGACTGGGCTGACAAGGATTTGCTCAACTCATTCATTCCCTTTACATGCATTTCTTTCCACCTATTAAGAACAGAAACTACACACAGAAAACACTGAAAGAAAAACAAGTTTCAAAAATCTGACTGTGACCAAATAACTCATCTGGAGGAAATCCTGAGGCTGCTGAGTTTAGTGAGTATTACTGCTACACAAGGTGGTTGGTGCAGCAGCCAGCCTGAAATGTGTACTGCTTCCAGTCCACCCCTATGTAAAGAAGTGGGGATAAAGGACTCAGCTGCAGCACTACACCCCACTACACCCCACCTTACTGCAGATGCCCTTAGCACCACTTAGGAGCTTATAAGAAGGTTTACAAATGAGTCCAAAACCATTATTTACAACTACATAGCATAGCAAGCTATTACTAAATGTCCCTCTACTTCCTTGCATCAAGATTTTATACTCACTTACTGTATTCTAGTGTGATACTTCGTGCCCTGCAAAGGGCTTGAGCTGTCCTTGTTTAGTCTCAACTGCACTACATTATTTTGGGGAGTCTAAGAAAAGTCGCTCTTTATATGTGTGTGTATATATATATACATATATATATATATATCTTTCCCTCTTGAAACCAATCAAAAGATTGCTTTTGCCCACAGAGTATGACAGAAATTACAAGTCCTCCTAAGCCATGCTCTCACTGAAAACTGGTCAAGTAAAAAACATAAACACATAAATTATAAAGATCTTGTAGTCTTTATTGAGACAATTTTCCACAAGAGAGGGAAAATCTGCTTGAGTAGGAATTGTAGGAACTGAGCCAGTTACATGGATTACATATCAAATGGTATGCTACTTTCTCTTTTTCTTGTTTGCTTTGTGCCCATCTTGCTGTAGCTATGACTGAATGTGTTAATCAAAATCCTATAGAACTGTACTCATTTGTGTGTGTTTACTTTCTATGTACATAATCATCTTACAAAAGGAGCATTTCTGCTTTGTACTAGATGTCTTACTATGTAATTTAAAGTTGCAGTTACTGAAATATCCTATTCTAGCAGTCCCACCACTACTGATTCTATTGCCCACTCATTATAATAAATTATTATACAGGACCTAAATATACATTTCCAGTCTCTGATATCCAAACAGTCCTGCAGTCAGAGAAATAAAATGTTCCCTGTGGTGTGCCCTAAGAAACTGCATTTAGTATTCTGCATCAACAAACAGAAGTATTTTCCAAAGTTTAAAGGCCTTCACAGAGAATTCAGGAAAGTAATTGTAGAGTGCCTTAACTCAAAAAACAGGATTTGTGTGTCTGTTACACAGGAAATGCTTATGGAATTCAGGAAGCACATACACTGATATACCTGTCCATAATCAGTTCAAAGCTACAAATACGTTTTACTATTAAATATGTATTTTAAAGAGTATACAAACTTGACTGAGCATAAAATCTGGTAATCGGTGGGATGGAATGGAGCAGCTGAGATGGCACGCATTTTCCACAAAACCTCCAAATTAAAAATAAAACAGATCTTCTCAGTCACTTCTGAGGGGCCAACAAGACATGAAATATCAACCAGGTCACAAAAAACTACGTTTACCTTTAGGCCTCTGCTTCTGTTCTGTTTTAAGAAGACAAGCACGTATCACCTGTCTGTAGCCTATGTAGCTGAATTTCACCCACTTAGTACTCAAAGTATGCACAACCAAAGTCCAACTTAAACTCAACATGAAGAGGGTCACAGGGCTGTGATGGGCTGTGATAGGAGGTGGCTTCTTTGTGGGATAACAGCAGTTTTTTAACTGGCTCATAAACGGGTGAAAAGTTTGTTGTATCCTCCAACCTGCTTCCCAGAATAGTCACAAAATATCTGTGCCACATTCTTAAACTATGTGAAGGACCTGATCTGCTGAGATAGTGCAAAACTTTATATTTTTAGCAATTTCTTCAATTTGCATAAGGATGTTAGCGTGCCTGAGCTTGATGGCTGCAGAATGAAAATAAAAGGGCTCAGGAAATGCTGCAGTTAATGGTGGCTTGAAAATTGTATCTATACAACATATACGTACTGGGAAAAAGAATGCAAACTGACAGATTATAACCACGGATAAAATGCAATACATGTATGATATGTACCATATATGATACATATATTGCAAAGATAACCTTAACAGATCTATTTCTGGTATTTTTTCTCTCCCATCCAACATACTTGTATTTCAGAGTTTTCCTTTACATTTCTAAACTGAAACTGTAACATTCAATGGAAATAAGAGAAAGAATGAATTGGAAGCATGTGATTGTTTGGGTTTTGGTTTTTTTTTTTTTTTGCATCACAGATCATTTACGTTCTTTAGACATAAACTTTGTGGGGTTATTTAAAATGTGGCTACAACAATGTCACATATAGGTAGTGTAATAACTGAAATTCAAATAAATTATTTCATATTTGTGATTTTTAACTCCACATTAGAGCAGAACTTGTTTCAGCCAACCAATGACATACGCATCTTTGACTGGATGGCTCTTAATAAGGGTGAAGTAGACTTTTCATGAATTAGCACAGGGATAATTTTGAATAATCTCTAGAGACAGTAACTTGCCAAATATTTGGAGTTTTGTTGTAGCTGATGCAGGGTTTGTTGAAGACTGTATCAGTTGAATTCTGGTTTTACCTTTCTTGTGCTTATTAAATACAAAGCATAGTACAAAACCAGTGATGCGAAGAGTAAGTCTCTCACTGGGCTGCATCAGCCAACTCACTGTCTAAAGGTACTGCTCTTTAAAAGCATCAAGTACCTAAAATCACTAAGTACTGAAAATGTCAATAATTGTCTTATTATTTAAATTTTATGAAACATATGGACATCTGCAATTATTTTATTTCAAATGGCTGATGATTGTTATTTTTTTCCTCTTTAGACTATAAAAAAATCTATTACTGTGGCACTCCTTTGATCATTGTATACTTACGTAATAACACAGTTCAGCCAGACTAAGAACACCAGAAAACCACTTCACTCGTTATAATGAGAAAACTTTAAAATTCACCCCTGTTTTTCCACACTGGCTACTTAAAAGACTTTATCCACTTAAATGGGCTGCTTCATCTTTTCTTTTCCTTTTTTTTGGGGTTTTTTTTTTTTTTTTTCCTAAATATAAAGCATGAGCTATTTTCAGGCCACTCAAGGAAAGTCATGGTGTGTAATATCAAACTCTTTGATTTGTTGCTGGCATATGCATTGCAAAATGTCATCTCCTGTTGTTAATGGTCATGGCCAGAGAATGCTTATGATCATTACTGATTTGTATCAGTTTCTTCATACTCAGAATCACTTCAGTAAACACAAGCAGAGAACATACTGAATTTTAGTTTTGAAGAACCATATCTCAGACTGAGCCTTCTCTTTTCTCTGAAAAGTCAATCAGATTAGCAGCGTACATTTATACAGCTCTCAATGAATACAAAGTAGAAGGAAGTTGTCTGTGGTATGCAGAATTGTACAGTCAACTCTTGGTAGTCTGTGGGTGTGTAACCCAGGTTGCAGGTTAGCAGTGCTATGCTGAAACGAAAAAGAAAAAAAGGAAAAACACACACCATTTTTGAATTCTGACCTCACTTTTTACTTCGGCTTAACTTCACTCCTTGCTAAATGTAACAAACACAGGAAGTCCTTACCTAATGTGCATACGCTTTGTATTACCTATGTTATAGCTTTATGTGGGTTAGGATACTCCATTTCCATTTTCAAGAACTAAGAGTTGACTGTGCAACCATGAAAGAGCTCAGCAACCCAGAGTTTTATTTAACATTTGCTAAAAAGCGATTGCTTGTCAAAATATCTAATTCACCTTAAAAAGCATCAGAGTTCCCCTTTATATTATTTTTTTAAACCCATGAGTAATAACAGCTTGCTGCAATACTGGACTTCTATTAATATAAGTAAAATGTTCACATGCTTGAAAGGCAAAGCAAAGACAATACAAGGGAACAAACTCAATGCACTTAAAAGGAAGCAGAGTCAGTGGACTCGTCTGCCTCCAAAGACTACAGACTGGTGGAACACTATTTTATAATTAGATTTTGTAGCTGTACCAAAACCCTTGTATTAATTGGCTAACCATACATTTTATTCATTTAGAGGGTCATTAGCACCGAATATGCTTTAAAAAAATCATTTGCTCCTAGGCAATGCAACAGTAGTAGAGGTTTCTTCCATGAAGGAATTAAGAGAGGGGAAGTTGTTTCCTGTTGCCCCTTTCCCCATTCTCATTTTAATCTGCAGAACATAAACAGCATCTCCTTCACAGCAAAGACAAGACAGTGACACCCAGTGTGCCATAGAATGATGACTCCCTGAACTACTAAGGCAGCTGGAAGGAACTTGTGGTCTCTCTGTCTTCAGGAAGGGAACACAGACACTAACAAACCTTGGGAAGCTGCTGCAGGAGTTTATCTGCTGAGGAGGAGGGATGGCTGAGGCATTTTATAAGGAGCAGGAGAAAGATAAGACTCACGATATGAAACATTTAATTTTGAAGAAGGATTGACGGAGAGGCTGTTAAAAGGCCAGTGGGGTAAGAGGGCAGGAAAGCAACAGGGGCAGACAGCCTTTTCTCCGCTGAATCTGTTCTTCCTCTTTTTTTAAGCCACAACAAAAATTAAAGCTACTAACTTCACATTACCCATGAGCATACAGATATAAAACAGTATGACATTCTCTGCTGTTCTAAAAGAAAAGAATAACCTACCAGCCCTGCGTTTTAACTTTGGTAACAGCTTAACTCCGGTATCAAAATGAAAGCAAAAGGCTTTTCGTACTGTGACACAACAGCGCACTGAATTGAAATAAACCTTCTTGCTCCTTTGAATTTATACCCCAATATGTTAGGTTTGATACGCTGACTGGGATCAAAATGCCAAAACCTGCAAGCTGCTTTAATTCATGTATACATACAATTCTTGTAGGAATGCCTCTAAACTACTTGACATCCTGTGCCAGTGAGTTCCACTGAGTAGTAACTTTGCATAACATATTACTTCATATGTTGCATTTTAATTTCCCTGAACATCCTCTTGTTCTTTTAACAATAGAGAAAATAAAAGGATATACTTCAGTTGTTTGCTGACTGCTTACTGGAACAATTATAAAAATTTGCTTAAAAAAAGTACTTCTCCTCTGCCATGTAGTAATACAGTTGCGCATTTTGCATCTAGCCGAAGTAATTATATTCATATCAAAAGAAAAACATTTAGCAAAATATTTGCTTTCAGACTTGTTTACTGTTTATTATTTTGATTTACATCAGTTACTGCTTGCAAAACTTCCAGGGAAATAATTCTGAATTGTTTTTATTTTTTCTTTTCCCACTGCATAGTAATTACAGCCTTCTTAGTATTTCAGAAGCATAGTATTATAGAAATATTAGGACCTGCTTCTGCTCCAAATGAAGTTAATGGGAAAACACCAACTGACTTTATTAGGAGTTAGGTCAGGCCCCAGATTTGCAGCTTTTGAAATTTCATAGTTGAAATTTTTCTGGCTAATCCTCAAAACCGACTACTTCTACAACTATAACACTATTTACAACTTTATTTATATGTACTTCTTTATTACAATATGTAATATCAATGTTCCTTTTAAAGGTTACTATTTTATAGAAATTAGACTGAAGTTATTGCCAATCAACCTTTTAATAAACTTAAGTGGGATAACTTTCAGATTTCTTCTCCACATACGATCCAGGTTGTATTCACTCTTGCTATCTTTGACAATTACTTAACTACCTTAATTTCAAAGCCTTTTTCAGGGTAATAAAAAAGTCCTTTTGGTAGAAGTTTATTGGTCCCATTTCAAATTACGTTCTGAAACATTCTTGTACTGATGAGGACTCATTATTTTAGCAATTTTTCTGTTTCAACACAGTATATGAAGCCATGCCTCTCAACCAATCAACCTCAGTATAAAAGTGTAAGTGAGGTCAAACAGATTGCTCACCAAATCTTTGATCAAGTTGTCTGATCACATATAGACACAACTCTCTGAATTGTTGCATATGTTGTATAATGTTATACAAATTTAAGCGTTTCCATTATTGACTGCTGCTTGTGTATGTCTATATTAACTTGCTGGTCATAAAAATACAACAAAGGACAAGATATATCAATACTGAATTAAGACCTCTAGTCTTGTCTCACCAAAAATTAAGAAAAATCCATGTTCTTTGTGATTGACCAACTCATGATGTTGTGCTTCAAATATACACATTTTCCAAAATTAAACTGTGAAGTTAATGTCAAATACTGTGTTGTAACTTTAAATATAGCTGACATATTAGAACAGATAAATGGGTAATTATGATAAACTACACAATAGTGCTACTGTAGATAATATCATTTATCAATCCTGTGGTCCCCATCATTCATGCATTTACAGTTTGGGAATACAGTGACTGCAAAGGATAATAATTCATAATGGCTACATTCTCAGTACTTCATGCTACCTCACTAGACAAAATAAAAAAGGTTAATTGTATAACTGGAAAAATGTAAAATTTTATTCCAAGAAAATTAACAAGCTACACAGGTAAATTTTGGCAAATGCAACTTTATATTGAAATCCACACATCTGTATCTTAAAGAAGGAAAGACTCACAGACTCTAATGTTTTTCTAAAATACTAAGAAATCATATTATATGCTTTCACAAGTTAAAACTTAAATAATTTAAAACAACCAATACACCAAAATGTGCAGAAAATATAAACAAGACTGTGCCTTCAGTAGAATAAATGCTTCACAAATTGTGCAAGATATCATACTAAGGCTGCGGTCTCCCCATGACAGCTGTCTTAAAATATAAACATACATCAACTGCCTGTGTTTCTCAGAACAAACTAGAAAGGGCGGCACACCTAGAAAAAAATCATATAATCCCAGTGATGTGCATACTGATTTTGGGAACCACTGGAGTAAAAAGGAAAAAAGAGGACTAAGTGATCTTTCATGCACTCCCAAATGACTGACCAGAGTTATTGATTCAGTTTTCCTTGCTTATTTGCTTCAATGCTAAACAAAATGGAAGATACTAGATAACCCTTTAAGGCAACATGTGTTTATTCTGTATAACTGCTCAATTATGACTGGATATTATCATTAACGTTGCCTAACAGACTGATATCTAGCTTTTTAAAAAATATAAGAGTCTACTAAACTTTATACCAAATCAGCAAAAAACAGAATACAGTTAAATGTTAGTAATTTCACTGTTAGGGAAAATGGTATTTAGAAAGAGTAATATATTTTTGGGAAAAAAGCAAACAAACAAACAAACAAAAAGAAGTCTAAATCTGAGCAAAAATACTGCTTTGGAATGCTCCCCAAAACTTACAAGGCAAACAGATTTGTAAGTGTGATAATCCAATAATGCATGGCACATCTTTAATCAGTTACAGTACTTGAGTCCCCAGTTTTCAGTCTCTGCAAAACAATAATTGTATGAAATGTTTTAAAGGTCTTCAAATGTCTAAAATTAGTTTTATCAACACATTAACCTCATATCAACTTAATTTATTAAGATGTCCAATGCTAATCTTTTTGATGGTCTTATTTTATGTAGTGATATACACAGCATTTAGCACTGATACTTAGCACCTGCTACTTTCATAATCTAGATTTTAACCACATAAAGGAATTCAGGGCAGTAGTTCAGTCCTTTGTTCTTAATTACAAACCTTCAGCAGTGGTCAGCAGGAACATGTTTAGGTTTAAAATAGGATTAGAGGTGAGCTATTGCAAAGACTGCAGAATGTTGCCCAAATCCTTACAACTGCTGACATCCCATTCTTGATTTTCTCCTCAAGACATGGCTACAGGCCACAATTGCTTAGCAGAGAATGGTAGTGTTTCACAAGGCTAAAGATTTACAGATGCTCCCTCATATAACACAGTAAGGTTCCCTTGGTAACCTGGATTTTCTGCAGTAAAGAAGGGTTGTGCTGAAACAGCGCCTCAGCTCCCTGTTGGAGAAAATGCAGACAAAAGGATTGATTCCAGCTTGGGCAAAACTCATCCAGACAGCGGCCGTTAGAAATCCCCCCGGTACTACAGGCCCTCTTGCAAAAACTCTCCAGTAACAGGCTACCAAATAGGGACCCCACAAGGTCAGAAAGAGGAATGTCATGATGTAGAACATTCTGCTGATTCTCTTCTCCATTTTGAACTCATCTAAAACCAGTAGCCTTCTCCTGCCTGTGGTGTTCGCGTTTTGCCTGATTCCCAGCAAGGTTGGAGGTGTGGGACCCCTTCCAAATCCAGCCAGCCAATTAGCAGCTGCTTGACCACTCGCTCCAGGACCATGAAAAGTCCAGTTCTGGCTCACTGCTGCAACAAATTGGACTGGCTTCATTTTCCTGCGATCATGAACAAAAAATATCAGCTTGAGGTAGACAAGCTGTGTGGCTAGGAGGATAAGGGCAAGAAGAAGCATAAATCCCAAGGAATCATTAGCCCTGAAGGAACGATGCTGGAAAGTGCATTGGTCTTCCTCCCTAATGAACGAGTAGGTGCCCACATCTAAAACGGGGGGGAAAGCCATGGCTACAGAGAGGGTCCACACCATACAGATAACGGCCAAACAGGTCCAGAAGGTCAGTCTTTTTGTATAAAAACGGTGGTGGGCAATAGCTAAGTATCTGGTGACGCTTATGCAGAATAACATGAAAGCAGTGTGAAAGCAGGACAAAACCCCCAAAAAGGCAATCACTTTGCAAGTAAGAGTCCCGTACGTCCAAGTAGAGCCATTTTTTACAGAGGTGAAAACAAATGGGAAACAAATTGCAGATCTGAGTATATCTGAGCAGCAAAGATCCAACAGGAAGTAGTAAGGAGCTCTATGCAAGGTCTTATCTTTGACTAGCAAAATGGAGATCAGAAGGTTACCCACCACACTGACTCCTATTATGAAACCCAGTGAAGTCAGTTTCAGAAAAGCTGTTAAAGGAGAGAGATTTTGTAAAATGTTGTCAGCTGCATGGCTGTAGTTCGCCATAGATGGATGGATGATATGTATATTGCCTCAGTCAAGTCTCATGATCTATATTTAAGAACAAGGAAAAAATAGATCCATACATCTTACTGAAAATGTAATCCACAAACAGAACTGATCTTGTGTCTAGTCATACAGTACATCCTCTTCTTTCTGATTTGTCATGCCATCAAAATATCTGAAAAAAAATCGAGCTATCAGTTCTTAAGTTAACAAGAAATGATGTCAGAAAGTGCTAACAAAGATGTTAATTTATGGAGAACCAAATGAAGTTGTAAATTTGAGTACTATTGTTTGTTTTTAAGAACCATGAGGCTTTTATATATATATATATATACATATATAGACATATATATACTTACTGTTTATAATGATCGATTATTGGCATTTCAGAGATTTGGCTTGTTATAGTTTCAGAACTGACCGGTGCCCCTTATATTTGGTAGCATATATAATTTTGCAGTTAAAGCCTCTGAGATTTTATGAATCAAAAGACTCCCAGTTTGCAAGCTCAAGAGCTAATCACTAAAATCTTAAAAAAAAAAAAAAGAAAAAAGAAAAAAGAAAAAGAAAACAAATACTGCTTATATTTTGACATTACCTACATTTATTTTATGGCTACAGTATTTGTCAATGTTTTAGAGGCAGCTCCTGTGTTGATACCGATCACACCCAAAGAAACCCTGCAGAATTTATGTTTTTAACCCAAGTCACCAAAGCACATTAATCACACTGTGTTAGTTTATGCATATTGTAAGAGAAACAGTATTCACGATCCCCTTCCCTTCCTCCTATACACCGTAATTTTATCATTTAAGCTCTCAAATAAACAGGTATACCAGACAGTCGATAGCACGATGCTTTAGGGGCTCCCTCCCCCCACCCCCTCGCTTTAATGCAAATCTTTAAAGCCTCAACATAATTCATATTAAGCAACGGTCACTGTAAATACTGAACAAAAATGGGCAATACATCCAAGATGCAATGCCCATCCTTTTGGAAGTCTGGTTTTGGTAATGCTTAAATAAACATATAATAAATTGTTATTATTATTTTTTCAGCTAATTAGGGCTCCGTGATTCCCACTAATCCTCCCAGTGAATCCTACCAGAACACATTTCATGAAATAAAATAACATAAAGAACGGCCTGCTGCTGCTGGAGGGGGGTTTTGTTGTTGTTTTTTTATCCTCTCCCTCCAGAGCCAGGGACAGGAGCCACAGCAGCAATGATCAGGCTCCTTCGTTATTCACACCAAGTGTTTCCTATGCTACCTCTGGTGTACAAAGGATATTCCCACTGAATCCCAGCAAAACCCTTCCATTCTTACCGTCCACAAAAGAGCCTGATTGCTGCTGTGTAAACAGAGGCTGATCAGATCATGGCATCGTTTTAAAGCCATGAAATCAGGCTCGCCCTCCCCCTGCCGCCAGCCCCGCCGCTTCCCCTCCTCTGTGGAGCTGTCCCCGCGGCGCGCCGGCCCTACCTCCGCACGGACACACGGACACACACTGGCACCGACACACTGACACACACGCTCACTCACACGCACACGAAGCCGCCTGCTCCCCCGCGCACGGCCATGCAGGGCTGGACTGCGCCGCGCTGCAAGGCAGCCCGGGTGCCGCTGCCTGCAGAGCCGCATCTGCCGGAGCCATGCGGGAGCCTCCCGCAGCGGGGAGCTCGGGAGAACGGAAGAGGCACTCATTGTCTGAGCACACTTCCATCACGCCGTCTGTTTAGAAATCACCCCCTTCTCCAGACCCGCTCCCGGGGGGAGCCCTCCCCACACGCACCGGCAGCTGCGGCAGCCCTCGGCACCCCCAGACTGCCCCGGCCCCTCTCCTCCTACCTGTTGGTGCCGGAGATCCCCACATGCCAGACCTGCGCCTTCCCGCCGGCCGACCGGTGTCTTTTAGAGCCTGTTTTGTTTTCCTCCGCCGCCTGCCATTCTTCTTCCTCGCAATCCTTTTCCTTTTCTTGTTCTTTTCCCCCCTTTTTTCCCCCTCAGTACCTTAGCAGAGCCCAGTCAGCGGCTGGCGCGGCGCATGCTCACTGCGCCCCCAGCTCCGTCTCCCCTGTCGCAGCGGCACAATCTCTCCCAGTAACGCTGCCTCAATGGGGGCACGGCAGCTTCGCGGCAGCAGCAATGTCCTCAGGGGTGGGCAGGCAGCAGCGCCGGCGGCAGCCTCCTCGGTGAGGGGAAGGAAGCCTCGGCACCGCCGGCGGCAGCGGCAGCCGCCTCAGTGAGGGGAGAGCAGCCGCCGCGGCAGCACGTTCCCATCGCGGTGCATAGCCCAGCTGGATTTATTGGCGAGCCTGGGCACGCCAGCTTGAGGAAAGAGAGGGGGAAGCATTATGTCCTGCGCTCCTTGTTTATGCCTCTGAACTCCCCCTCCCGCCCCTTTCGCTTAAAGCGGGGGGCTCGGAAGCGCCTGCCGTGGTGCGCGCTGCAGCCTGTCGGGAGAGGGATCTGGCGGTTTCTTCGCCTGTCACCGCTCGGATCCTCCCGATTCCCACCCGGTGAATTCCTTCTTCCTAACCCCTGAGCGGGGGACGGTTGTCCCTCAAAAGTACGGCGGTCCGTGGAGGGCGGATTAGCCGCGACGACAGGGCGCTTCCCCCGGGGTCCGCCGCCTTTCCCCTCGCAGCCGGTTCAGCCCAAAGCCGGCGCAGCGCTGTCAGTGCGCTGCACGGCGACAGCGAGGAGTTCCAGCGTAGCAGGACCCGCGCTCCCCCTCAGCGCAGGGCGGGCGCGGTGACAGCAGCAGCCGCCGCTCACCGGCGAGGATCGGTACCGAGCGGCCCGATGATGTCATGCGGGCCGGGGGCCGGGGCGGTGGCTCCGCGGGGCGGCCCGTGGCCTGCTCCTTCGCAGGGGCCTGCCGCCGGCCTCCGCGGGCCCCGGGACTCGCAGCGAGCCTCCGTGGTGGAACCGGGAGCGAACGGGAAGGGCTTGGATACGGCTGGGAAAAGCACGTCCTTACGGCCTCCCACTTCCTTGGTTTTCATGGAAGTTTATCCGGGAGGAGTGGGAAGGATTGCCCCGAAAGTAACTGGCTCTGACTGCGAAGCAGCTGAGGAACAGCTTATTTTGGGTCGAGAGATTTGGATTCAGGGGAACTTCTTCACTGGGAGCTTCCGCTCCAGTCAAAATAAATCCTTCTGCGGGATAGATTTATGGGGTTGATTCATAATGTGTGTCACATCTCTGAGACTGTTAGTAGAGTGCAGGCATTTTTTCAGGCTGTTGTCAAAGTTCGGATTCTTTTTTTGGCACTTTCTAAAAGGCGTTGGAATTGGTGGTAAAACCACAAAATTAGCTTCAGTAACTGCCCCATCAAGCCCAGAGGTCTTCAGCCACTGGAAAATACAGTTATTTAAAACCCAAATTACAGTGTTTCAAGTATGTGATTAGCTTCACGTGAAAACTATTCTTGAGCAGAAAACTCGTGCAGGGCTCAGGGACCAAACGATATTTTTTTTTATTATTATTTGTATTTTTTTTTTCTTCTGTGAATGTAACTGTGATGACTACCTTGGTGATCATTGGCATTTTAGGTTGTTATTAAAGTTACTGCTTCAAGCTGCGCTTTTCATGTCACAGTCACCTAAGCTAAGCAGACCTCTCCAGCTATCCTTTTTCTATTGTTAAATATATGTACTCATAATGACAAGAACAATGACTTTAAAAGTCATTCTTCATGTTAAAATGTGAAGGACAAGAAAATGGCTACTGAGCCAGCAAGAACAGGCATTTTAATGGTCTAATATAGCAAAGAATTCTCTGAATGCTGTGGAGATCAAACGCAATGCCAATTAAGGAAGCAGATTTATAATATGTGGTACAGGATGGCTACAGTATGTTCATGGTCAGTGTCTATTCTTATACTCTAATGTATGATTTTTTTGTGAAGAGTAAATAATATTACACCATCATCGTAAAAAGATTCAGTGCAGTAGTTTTTAACCTTTTCTGTCTGTGCGTCCTTTTAGAGATGTCACAGAGGTATATTGCTGTATAACATTCAAGAACTTGAACTTTCTTTTAGAGCTCTCATAGACTGCTTATAAGTAATCTGTGGTCTTCAGAATTCAGTGTTTAACCACTGGTTCACCATAAACCCGTTTGTCACCATATGTGTAATCTGAGGACCAATGCTGTAATTTTGTTCACAAAATGTAGACATCTAGGCTTGAAGCAACGTATAACTAAGCTAGTTTGCTATCATAGTCAATGGTGAGAAAAAAGATGAGTTAGGGAGCGGATCATCTCATTCTGAATCACAAGTCTAAAATATGTCAGACGGATTGTGCTCTATCTTATGTATTTTAAGTCAAGACAAACCCTCGTTACCAAGGGAGATATTTCTGATGGAGTGTAACATAATGCTATGTTAAGCTGTTGTACTGGGAGCAGGTCACAGCCCCCACAGAGGGAAAGAAAATCCAGGAGTCATGGGACAGGACTTCGGGAGGTGAAGACAGATGTCAGTTAAAGATGGTTCCTGGAAGCATGAATCAGAAAATGAATGTGCAATTGGAAGGGGAGGAGAAGAGCTGTGGATTGACAGTGAAGAGGTCTGTGCTAGCTAGTTCTTCAGAATAACAGGGCTAGAGATATGAAAGGTTCAGAAAAAAGTGTGCAGCAGCCTTTGTGGCAAAGACCAAGGGTAGCCCGCAGAATTTCTTGGAGCTTTGGCACAAGAAAGAATACTGAACCCTGAATAAATTGCCCACTACACAGTGTAAGGGGGGCAACACTAAGGTGGTTCAGAAAACCCAGATGGCCTTGTATGCTTTATTAGCATTTCAGACGAAAGTAGTGATTACTCAGAAAGTCAGCCTTTCCCTCTTGTTGGGTTTTTTTTTTAATTATTATTTATTTATTTTTACTTAAGTATATAAGTGTGCTTTTCCCCAAGAAGGAAAGCTCGAGGGAGTGTAAGTGAACTGTAGGCACAAGAACTTTTATATACCCCATTAGAGCTTTTCCTAGAAAATGAGAAAGCCAAGACTATTTCACTGTTTTTCTGATTTAGATCAGACATGAGCCACTGCCACATTTGGGCAACTCCGGTGCAAAGTTACTGTCAGTTCTGATACAGAGCTCTTTCGTTTTCTCCTGTTGGACTTATTAAATAAGCATGGCCTAGAAAGTAACTGATGAAGTACTCAGCTTTGTTGGTGGTGACTGAGTATCCTGTATTCCAGTTGTAATTATTTTCAATTTAGGTACTGTTTAAGAATAACCTAGAGACTGGGTTCAGTGAATTGGACCTACTTATGTCCATTCATCAACTTACTGAGGTATCCTGTTTTGGTATTCTTGGTCTCTGGTATCATCTGTAGATCTTGACAGCTCATTCCCCTGAGGTGGCGGTGATGCTTGGAAGCATGTGGCCAAGGTACCAGGAACTCTGGCACTGGGGTGGGGAACAGTTGAATGCTATTGCACAGGAGCTTTGTTGGTGTGTAAACAGGGTTTTGGATACTTGGCATCTAATTTGTTTTAACAGTGCCTGCCTTGGAATCTTGTACCACAGTTGTAAGCCAAGTGAGGGTGCTGGATAGGTGATTCTTACTGTTTTGAGCTTTTTCTTCAGAATGGGAAAGATTTTTGAGAAAATTCTGAAACAGAAATCTCACCAATTGAGTCAGAGGCAGAGATTGGTCTAGAAGGCAGGCTAGTGATGACAAGTAGCTATCAGCTGAAAAGACGGGGTGAGATACTGGCTTCACCAAGGTCAATACCAACTTTCACCAATTTCAGAGGAATGAGGATTTTGGCATAGGACCAGAAGTTGTAGCTAGCTAAAGTGTAAAATACTTACGTCCCTGTTCTCCTGATCATTTAAGTAATTAACATATTTACTGGCTGCCTTGAAGCTTGTACATATGTCATGTCTACCCAGTCTGCATAATGCAGACTCTGAAGCGCTGTAGGATTTTGCAATGTTTCTGCACAACAGGAGAGATGCTCTGTGAGGTGTACCCACATCTGTGCAGAGGTCAGCACAAGATTTATGTATTGCTTAAGAGGCTGTGATAGATACTACCAAAGTACATAATTTTCAAAGGGCTCAAGGAATTCTTCCAAGGGAAATTTCTTGCCTGTGCAGTAGATTTGTACAACTTTGAAATAGTATTTAAGTAGGACTTATATAATGCAGAGACCTGTGTGAGACCCCTGCACAGTGGAGAATTTCACCTGCAATATATTTGGTTACTGTGCTTTATAAAGTATTTACACAGTAAAGATGCTTGTTGGTAGTGTCTGACTCCTGGGTTGACTTTCAACACAGACATAAATTTCACCCCACACTGAAAATCTTGCTAGTCTCTGGCTCAGTGACATATGTTTCACGTATAACAAAATTGCATTCACATGACTATAACAAGTTCTGTGGATAATCATTGCAATTTTTTTGTATTAATCTTTAGTCACATCCTCAGATGTTTTATAAATACTATTCAAAAAAACTTAATGAGGTATTTTAAAAAAAGTTTCATGACTACCCTTTGAAACTTAATTTTTTGTACTTAAAAGTTGATCTGTGTTGCATATTTACATAGGAAAAAGTGAAGGTTTATGGGTAAATACACATCAGCTCATCTGGTACGCATATGAAAAAGGCTTTGTCCTCCAGAGGAAAACCTCTGCTCTTAGTGACTCTAATGGGAATGAGGCACCAATATGTTCCCGTCAGACCTGTATCCTCAGGCTTCTAAACAGCCTTTATCAATTGGTTCATTAGGGCAACATTTGAAAACCTGAACACTTCTTTTGCATCTAGATTTTTTAGATACACTGTTAAACCAGTGTTGTAGCATTAAGTGCACCTATTGTACAATTTTCATAGGGTGGACATGTAAGTACTTGACTTCAACTGCATATCAGGTAGGTAGAAATGCAAATGAACTTCATTGTGGTTATGAATAATTACCAGTGTTAAATTGCACTGCTAATTACTTGTGCCTGCAAAAAGATCAGCTATGTTTTTTAATTGCCGGACTCCACAAATGGCCTTATACACACACACACACACATAGATATGATTGAGAGAGAGAGAATAAAAGAGAATTAGAGAGGCAAATCAAGATTCATATGCAGTCTTTGTTGTTGTATGCATGTTGTCCTGTACTGAAAAATTACCATATTGCTTGTTCTCACAGCCAAGGTGGAGCGTTAGCATGTAACTTCAACAACATACAGCCAATGACATCCACAGTGACACAGACCAATGGTTGAGCTCCACAGAAGGCAAAAAAAAATTAAAAAAGAAAAAAAAAGGAGGGATCTGTCTAGTATCTGAACAGGAAGGTCATAGGATCAGAGAATGGTTTGGGTTGGAAAGGACCTTAAAGCTGATCTAGTTCCAACCCTCCTGCCACGGGCCTTCCATTAGACCAGATTGCTCTAAGCCCTATGCAGCCTGGCCTTGAATACTGTCAGGGAAGCCACAGCTTCTCTGGGCAACCTGTGCAGTGTCTCACCATCCTCATAGGGAAGAACTTCTTCCTAAAATCTAATCTAAATCCCCAAATAGATACACTTGTTGAGAGAATATTTCTGGATGTTTGAGAATATTTCTCTAATATCACCATGTTGGATCCCTCATAAATTGTATATATAAATAACAAAATACTCAAAATTTAATCTGGGAGTAATTTGTTTGACTCATTTTGGAGCTTTGTGGGTTTTGTGGTGTTTGGGTTTTTTGTTCGTTTTTTTTTTTAGTAACAGAGGGTAAACTCTATCTTGTATTCTGAGCTTGCAGTCTTGTTAGTGGGAAGTTGTGAAATTCGTATTTTATCCACAGTTTTTTTAGTTAATATGGGCAGCAGTGTATAGATGCCTCACTAAGAGGGTCTGTAGTGGGGTCCTGAGCTGCTGACCTGAGGACACTTGCTGTTCTTCTCTGAACTCCTGAGGAGAAGAAAGAACCTCTTATCAGAACATTAAGAGAACATGGAGCAAGCTTCCTGAAGTTCTCACTATATCCAGACTCTCTGCTCAATTTCTGTGCCAGAAAATCTGTTGGTGTTTTGGTAACTGCATGTGGAATGGGAGGAAAAAGACTTTCTTCTTTCTCCTTACAAAAAATTGTAATACCATTCCTTGCAAATCTTGTAGATGGGATTTGTTGAAGCATGCACAGGCACTGGGAATAGTATTACAGAAGAAGTGATTCATTTATTTAATGTATTTTCATCTGCAGTTTAATTAATCTAATTAATTGTACATATACATTACAATATGTCTTTCAGCTACTGCAAATACCTTCCATTCATTGATTTGTTTTTCTGTGCATGACATACGGTAATGTGAACACATTATTGTGGTACAATTCAGCAACCAAAGTGGTTGAAAACAGCAATGCTGAGCACAGTTAGGAATTCATGACTCAGTCACCATACGTGCAAGGCATGAGTTTTGCATGAGTCTTGTCTATGAAAACAATCTGGTGAGAAACAGGTGGACAGTCTTTGAACATTATGAAGCTGAATTGGGAGCACTGCCCCAGGGCCATGCTAGTGACTTCCTGACTCTGATGCATGGCTAAGCCTTTTTGCTGACTGTTGTTCTCATATTTTACTTTCTGACACTATCAGCTATGTTAGGGTAAAAGTGAAGCATCCTACAGAAGAGATTTCCAGCCAATGTGAGTCAGCACCTCAGAATCTTTAGTATTGAAAGTTACATTAATTTACACCAGCAGGGGATCTGTTACTGTGATTTCAGAAGTGTCCTCTATTAGCTTTAGAAACTGATGCTGGACAGAAGTTTATAGATTTTTTTTAAAGAAAGGAAGTATTTAGTTTGTGTTGATTACACACCGCACCCCTTCTCAGATACCGTGTTTGATAGTCCTTTTGTCTATGCTATTTTAACACTTGAGTTTTGAATAAAATGCTTTCTCAGAGGCTATGTAATACTTCTGGTTTGCCTTACTACATGGAAGTACAGGACTTGAAATCAGCTAACCAGTGCTGAAGCACACAGCAGCTCTGCAGTGTCATCATCATTAACAGTGCCAATCACAGCATTCAAGAACACTTTTTCCCGATCACCATTACAGACTCCAGTGGAACACTGTAGCAAAATGAATGGGGTAAGTGACATTACAGAATAGAACACTTGCCTTGAAAGAGGAACCTGAAAATTAGTAAGAGGCAGGGAAAGGATGACTTCTTCCAGATGAGCTGCATCCAACAGTTTTATGCACCTGATATCAAGTCTAGACAGCCTCATGTCTGAGATGCACATGACTACACGAGTTACACAAACCTACTCTGTCCTGAGCTCTTCCACAGTTTCCCAGCATGTATGGATATGTGTGGAATGCTGCCTTGGCTGACAGGGGGAACTGCCAGGCTGGCAGGTATTGCTCCCGTCTCTTTCTGTGCTGTTCACTCACTGAAGATTATTAGGCCATGGCTGGGGCCTAATGATGGGAGTGATTATGGTCCATTATTTTTCATATACTTTCTGTCATGAAGCTATATAATGACTAAGTGAATTTATGCACATTGCCTCCCCTTCAGTGTCTTTTAAACCTGAAGGCTGATTTTAGTGGTCAGATACATGGGCAGAGAGGTCTGAGAGGCAGGTGAGGTTCCTATAAATTTTGTAAATATAGGCGTTGGCTGCTTGTCCCAACAGATTACCTTTTCACCTTGCTGTTCTTTCAGGCTGGCCACCACTCGCTAGGGACCCTGGTCCATACCTTAGGCTTGAGCATATGGTGATTCAGCTGCTGGTCAGAACTGGCTATGACTTGAAGTCTTAATCTCTTCCCAGTTTGAGCACTTTGTGACCAGGCTTGGCTGCGCTCAGCTGTGCTGCTGAACAGTACGTGGGATACGTCATCGTGGTTTTTCTATCTAGGGGCAGAATGGCAAGTAGCAAGCACAGCACTATGTTAGGCCCAAAGACCATGCTGATTCTTTGACAGACTACACACATCATTCATCATAAACACACCTATTCATCAGTTCAATATCAAATGGATCAACAGCCATGATGCAGTACTCATAGAAATATTTGCATGACTATTCTTAGTGTGTAGGGATATATATCAACTCAAACATTTTTGTAGAGCTGAGATAAAGAAGAATTTAAATTTTCTGCCACCTTAAATGTTATGTTAGAGATGAACCATGAATGGACTGTATGTTGTAAGATTAAAGAGATTATTTGGGCAATAGCATTTTCTATTTCCAACAATATACTGAGAGGGGGATCTAAAAATAATAGGATAAAATAGGATAACTGTCACTGACATATTTCAGAGAACATTTAGGCTGTGCTCAGGAAAAACATTAAGTGTCAATGTTAGAAATATTTGGTTTTGCTGACAGGATTGGTTCACATGAAGACATTAGGCTTCCTACTAATTTATTGTTCAAATTTTAAATCAAGATAGAATCATAGAATCATAGAATCATAGAATAGTTAGGGTTGGAAAGGACCTTAAGATCATCTAGTTCCAACCCCCC
>JBCJKH010058307.1:0-28695 GCA_039877255.1 Loriculus beryllinus
GTCCGTGGGACCATGGGGGCCCCCATGGTCTTCCTTAGGTACCCATCCTGTGCAGCTCCAAGACCAAAATGCCAAGAGGGGGTACTCGGTGTAGTACCCTTGCAGGTAAAAGGCTTCTCACCCCAATGCAGTGCTTGTCGAGGGAGCTGGCGGTGACACACCACAATCAAAGGCAGCAGAGCTTTATTTCAGATCTGCAGTGCTGGACCATGAGAGTGGGGAACAAGCATTGCTGGTCAGTGAGGTTTGTGGTGAGGAGGATGAGGAGGATGATGGTGGGGTGCATCATCCATGGACCATGGAGTTGCCAAAAATCACACTTGGCAGGTACTGAGCCTGTCCCACCTCACCAGCAAAGGAGCCTGACGCCTTTAAATCCCTCGGTGAAGGGAGAGGAGTACTTTCTTTCCAGTCCTCTTTCCCATTAGACACCCTTCAGGTGTTAGCAATATTCTGCCACTGTTTCATTGTCCATTAAAGCCAGGTAATAATAAGCACATGAAGGAATTTGGAGCCAATTGCTGTTAATGAAGGAGATCCAGCTCATCCCGAGCGGGACAGCAGCCACGCATTGCAGGCACGATGTCACCCAAGGTTAGGCAGGAATTGCTTTGCTGAGAGCAGACCCAGCCAATGCTCAGTCTTGTGTGGCTGTTCCTTCTCGTCTTAGTTTTCCAGGAGACGCATGCCGGAGGCTGGGAGGGGGAAGCTGGGCTCCAGCGCCGCTGCGACTGCACTGGCTGTGTGACACCTTCCCAACGGCAGGGTTGCAGCGGGATTGTGCACACACCAGCTACTGCAGCGTAAAACCCTTGTGTCTGCCCCCCTCACCTCTCACCCCAGCTCTTCTGCTCTGCTGGAGTTTTTAAGAGATGTTTCTCGTCACAAACCACAGCGCTTCCAGGCTGGATGTGGGTAAAACCACATTGGCCATTATAGCTGTGTGTTTCCCCCTTCATTTTCCAGGGAAAACGAGAAAGATTTCAAGTGAATTGGAAAGGTTAATTTGGGCTGGAAAGGCTGTTAGCTTTGGATGCAAAACACTTGAAAAGCCCTTGCAAACAGCCTCCTTCCTCTCTTTTCCATGGGAGTCCAACCCGCAGCCAGAGCAGCCGCAGGCAGCAGGCAGACTCTGCCCTGTGGCCTGGCTCCCAGCCCTGCCAAGGTGCCTCAGCAAGTCCTGTTCCTAGTCTAGGCTCCCACAAATGAAGCCATTCTCCTTCTCCAAGAAGCATGGATAGGGTGGCTGGTCTTGCGGGGTGCTGGGGCAAGATGCCTGGTCTAGGGGAGTATCTCTGGCTCTCAGGCCAGGGAAGGAAGGCAGACAAGAGATGTGAAGCGAAGCAAGGAGGACCAGAAAGGTCAACACATGGGGACATCCCTGGAGGAGACAGTGGCCAGAGATGGGCTGTGAGCACATGTGCTCAGCTACATGCAGCGTGCTGCTGGTGGCTGGGCTGCTGCTCTGGGTGTCAAGGGGAAGGTGAATGTGTCGAGGCTGCATGCAGGGGATCATGCCCTGATCACCCTGCAGCCAAGCATTTTAAAGGAAGCCGGAATTTAGGGGTATCTCTGTTCCTGGGTGCTGAGCTGGAGGCAGCCCAGCATGAGATGTTTGTGTGCAGGTGAGAAATTCCTCCTCCACGGGTCCTTTGCTGTCTCAGGTGTGTTCAGTACCCACTGATGTTCCCTGCCACCCCGGCTGCTCTGGTGCTCACACACCGCTCCAGACTGGGGGTTTTCAGTGTTTAAAGCACTCACAGTACAAATCGCCTCCTTTCGCTAGGACAAGGCTGCCTGGAAAAGCCCTTGGACATGGAGGGGGGGGGGGGGGCCGGTCTTCACCTGAGGATGTACCACCCCTTGATCCAACGGAGCTCGATTGCAAACAGCCTGTGTCTGCTCTGCACCCTAATTAGTCACAGCGGCATTAATGAGGCTGTTAAACGTAATACACACACACCCACCCCAAGTACGAGGTTGAGTTGCTCCTTGCAGCCGGATGTTCAGCGGTTTAGGGTTAATTCCTTGTTTAAGGTAAGGAAGCCCCGTGGGAAAACTCCGCTGTGGGAGGTGTCCGGTGCCAGCGCGGGGCGGCCGGGACCGGGAGAGGTTTAAAACGAAACTTGCGGTCGTTTTTTTGGCCGTTTGAACCGGTTTCGGTGTGTCAGTGGGCAGCGATACGTACAAACACACACGGCCCCCCCCCCCCGGGGCTGCCTGCGGGGCTCGGTGGGACCAGACGGACGGGCCGCCAATGGGGCGGGGCCGGCGGCGCGGGCGCATGCGCCGGCTGCGCTCCGGGCCCGCATGACGGCGGAGCTGCAGGCCCCGGGCGGCGGCGGCGCGGTGAGACGGCGGCGGGGGCCGGGGGGGAGCGGGAGGCGGGGAGGGGGCAGCTCCCGCCGCAGCGGGGCCGGGGCTGCTGGCGGCTCCGACCCCCCGGCCCTTCGCTGTGGCACCTCCGGGCCCCGCGCCCTCGGGCCTGCAGCCCCCGCTCGGTTCGCGCCCCGTGTTGCAGCGGTTGCGTCTGAAGCGGGCTCCGGGCGCCCGCCCGGCTTCCCTTGTCTTTGCCTTTGTAGAGATGGACGCGGGTGCTCCGGTTTGGGGAGCGCACCGGCTGCACCCCGGGAAGGGCAGGGGTGACTCGCGGCAGTAACCAGCCCGCCCCATCGCTAAACCAGCGCCTTCCGCCGCTGACGAACGGTGCTCTGAACCCGCGGGGCTCTGCCGAAGCTGCCTCCCGAGGTACCCGGAGCGGAGCGCTCAGCGGGGCTCGCTGCTCCTCCGCCGTGCCCGCGCTGTGCCCAGCTTACAGCGGGGTCTGCGCTTTGTTGTGGCGTCTCGGGATGCAAGGGACGCGCCTCCGAGAGGCCGCCGGGAGTGGGAATTGGGCGCCGGTGCCGTCGTTGTGCGGTTGAAAGCGGCTCCTGGTTGAGCGGGGACGATGTGAGGACGACAACACCGGCCCACGTGTTGGTGGAGGAGGTGTTCGCCCGCCGCTGCTTCCTCCCGTGATGGGAACTGGTCGGTAAAAGCCTTGGTCAGGACCGCGGGCGTTGTTCCTGCTGCCGCCTGCGGCGTTTCGGCCCTCTTCAAGTCCATTTTCCTGCTGCCGTGAAAAGTGCAGCTGGGGCTGAAGGCCGTGGCTCTGCCAGCTTCTCTCATGCCACCACCCCCCTTTTCCTCCTCCTCCTCCTCCTCCTCTTTGCTTGCGGTTATTTCTGGAACCCCCTTGAGCTGTTGTGGTGCGCTCAGACCCTTCCCTGCTTCTAGCTTCTTATCCAAACAAACTGTTTCTGGGCCCAGTGAGCCACGTTCGAGTGGGGAAAAGCTCTCTGTGCCATCCCTCGCTGGCCGAGCATGCAATTCTCACCTCTTGTGCCCTCCTTCCTCTTGTTCGTGCGCTCCTCTCCTGTTGCTGTAATTTAATACTAATAGCGTTTTGGTCCATGTTGTTTTTCTGGCAGGTAGGGCTCTGGTTTGGTTTTTCCATGTGCCTTATACTAATAGCGGCAGCGCGCTGGTGTTAATTACCAGCTCTGGAGCTTGTTTTAAAGCACCACAGCGTGTAACTTCAGACAGCCACCAGCCAGAACAGTCAGAGCAACACCACCATGTGTGTGCCCCAGAAGCTGCTCACTGTTTGCTCCCAGTGGCTTCTGTGTGCTGCCCCTGGGAACTGGCTGTGCAGGATGAGCTCTGCACTGTTAACACAAACCTTCCTCCTCACAGGCTGAATTAAATCATGATGGAAATCATTAGTACCTTTGGTGGTAGCTTAGAGCAGCGGATCTGTAATTAGCTCCTGTGGTTGCAGCACTTTATGAGTCTGCTTTTGGTGGAGCACAGGCTCATGCCCTGTCCTGCCCTGGATCTCGTTCTGCAGCACAGTTCCTTAGCCAGGGTTCTTTGCTCCAATGGAAAAACGTGCCCTGCGGCCTTTGGTGGGGTTGGCCGCTCGCTGAGGCAGCAGAATTAGCAACATGATATCAGTGCTTTGCCACTGTGGAGGTATGTATGCCCTGAGCCCTGGCTTCTTGGCATGGGGTTCCTCACCCTACGGCCTGCTGGGCCTGAGGCTTGCCCGCATGTCCTGTACGAGTCGAGTGAAAGTAGGACTCCAGGTTGGGGGAGCTCCCATCAGAAAGCAGTCCAGGACTTTTCCGTGTGTCGCTCACTTTCTTGCATGCTGCCTCTGTGGTGTTTGTGTATGGAGTGATATCTGTCAGCACCAGCACCATGGGTGGTGGCCCAAGAAGTAGGGCCCTGGTTGGAGCCAAAGCTCCGGTGGCATGAAAGCATCCTACATGGTCTGCCAGTGATGAGAGGAAGGAGAGACGTGAGTTTATCCATCCAGTTAAGATTAAATGTGATTCGCTGGCCTGTGCTGCCAGCAGGGTCCTGGATAGCCTTTATAAATCGGGCAGACATGATGGAGCCTGACTGGTTTTCCTGCTGTAACATCCTTCCCATGGGATACTGGTGTTGCAGCTGAACAGTGGCCACAGAAGGGGGCCTGTGGCATCGGGGCTGGCTGTTGGATGAGGTTCCTTTGAGACGGCTGCATGTGTGGTAAGGCAGGGCTGCGGAGATTTCCTACATGTGGGAAGCGACGTTTCTGTCATGGTTTATTTAAGTGGTTGAGCTAACGAGCAGGCTGTTGACCATGGCTTAGGGCCTGAGTGAGGCTCTCTCTGGCCCTCGAGTGGCTGTGTGGTGGGGGAAGAAGCGACCTCAGGCTCCCGGTCCCCTCTTCTGACACCTCATTGTCAGTGAGAAATGACGTGCACAAGTGGCATGTGCAGCCAGACTTAAAATAGCCCCTCGCCGATGCCCCGGCAGCAGGCAGCCTCCTTATATGTCCTGCTGCACATGCCGGGCTCCCCGGGGGGGCTGCCCCTTCCCATCGCAGGTGCTCAGCATCCCACAGCCTCTCAGGCCTGCTGCCGTCCTCGTGGGGTACAGCAGCTTGATCCTCAGCCTGCAGGTTCAGTGGGGGAGATCCAGGTATGACATTCGCACTGATGTTGGTGTTACCATCAGGCAAGTGTGAGCAGGTTTTTGTGTCAAGCTGTCAGTAAAAGGGAAAGGAAGAAGCAATACTCCGGTGAGCCCTCAGTGAGCCTCGCAGGAGCAGCTCGGTGTCTGTCCTGGTCGCCTGTTCACATAAGCTTTCTTTACCTCTTGCACATAGAACTGCCAGATGCTTTTAGACCAGCTGAAAGAGATCACAGGAATTCAAGACTCCTCTCTCCTTCATGCTGCTCTAAAGGTTGGTGCCTGTTGTCATTGTTCTGTGGAAAGGAGACCTGAGAGTCAGGCAGGTTCGAAGTGCAGTGCACGGGTCGGGTGGGCAGCCTGGGACAGCCGTTCGGTGTGTGCTGTGCGGAGCAGTGTGCTTCCTGTGAGGGTGGTGGGCAAATCCTCACTGCTTTTCTGCCCCTCGCTTGTGCCTTGTCCAGGTGTAGCAGAGAGGCAGGTGGAGATGCCAGGCTGGTTTTGGGGTTCATAGGGTTGCTCACCTGCATCTGCAGCGAAAGCCCCACGCTAAGCAGAGTGCAGTTCATTTTTCTGGCAGTGGACCTTAAAACCTGCTCTGCAGCTCAAACTTCGTAAACATTTCCTGGGAGCTGTGCAGAGAGCTGTTACCCAGCGCTGCTAAATACACAGCCAGAAGGTCAGAGGAGGTTTTTGTCCATGTACACTGCTGGGGGAGTTGTGGACAGCTGCAGGAGCATTAGTAGCTTCGTGGCTGGTGTTTGTCTGCCACCGGAACAGTCTTTGCTCCAAAGCAAGGGGACGTGGGAATCTCAGGTGCTTGGAGAAGCAGCATTTACCTGGAAGGATTCCTCCTTATGCTGCATGCTTTGAGATTTGGAACCTGTGGTCTTAAAGTGGTTGCAACTGCATCAGTTAGAATCATCATGTACATTCCATCCCTTCCCTTGAGACATAACAGCAAGATATGGCTTGTGCTGATAGTACACAGCGAAGTTTGCTTACCAAAATGTGTAAATATCTCATTAAGCAGTAATGTCCAGAATATCTTAGAATACATTTAAAGCCTGTAGTGCTGCTCTGAAGAAAGGGCTGGCTCAGTAGGAGGCTCTGTAAGGTCTTGAAATCCACAGAGAGTTTGATTCCTGGGAGTCTCTCCTGGTGGCAGTGTCCTGTCGTGCTTCATGCCTAGTGTGACTCTTGTAGGGGGATCTCATGGATTAGTGGAGTCAGCATTGTCTAGTAACAAAGCCAAAGTGCTCTCTGACAGAGACATTCTGGCCTTTATTCTTTTGGGATTTTACTCCTGCTAGGCATCAGCAGGCTCCTTGCTCCGTAGCGAGGCAAAGCACAGTTGGTGGCAGTGTGCTATCTCTACCCCAGATGCATTAAATGCCAGGCAAGAGTGCATGAAATAACCCTGCCCCTATGGGTTTGTTTTCCCTTATCATCCTGCTAGGCTTCTAATGGAGACCTGATGGAAGCAGTCACCTTCCTGACAGAGCAGAACGCCCAGGAGCCAGCTCAGGATGTGGCTGCTGCAGAGCCGTCCGCGTGGGAAGGGAGCGCAGCGGGCAAGCAGCTCCCACAGAGTGAGTCCTTCACCTCTGCTCGCCCCTGCAGGTTCACGTGTTCCAGCCTGAGCTGGAAGGGGAAGTGTGGGTCCTTCTGCCTCCACCAGCCCATCCCTGGAGGAGAGTCACTTGCCAGTGGTTTAGCAGTGACTGTAGATGGTACATCGCACTTACAAAGCTACCCTCCTTCTAAACAGTTGGTCTTGGCTTGCACAGAAATCCCAGGAAGCTCCTAAAGCAGAGCAAGCGGGATGGAGAAGGGAATCCCTGTCGAGGCATACATTGCCTTCAACAGCATCTGCTGGCAGAGCAGGCACTCTGAGTGTTTGCTGTCATATTTTGATGAAACGTTAAGTGTTTGAGCCAGCAATTTGACTACGTGAAAAACATTTCTGTAAACATTATGGGTCTTGGCAGAAGCGGCCGTCAGTTTGGTGCGTTCAGATGTGAGGAGTGCCATTGTGGACTGAGGTAGCTGAGAATAGTTTCTTTAAGCCTTTTTGCTAATGACACATCTATTAACTGGAGCTTTCCCAGGTGGTATCATCACGGGCAGGTTCACAGTGCCAAATGTCTGCTGGGAGCCTCGCAGCAGCACCCAGAACAGCACGGCTGCCTCTTGTTGTGCCATGTAAGGCTTCCACCTCTTCCAGGACGACTCCTTTCCCTTTCCCCTCTTTCCCTGTTTAGCTAGTACACGAAATGGCTCATAGCTGTGCATCCTGACGTGAGTGGAGGGAGGCTATTCCCTGTGATCGTTCTGATTTCATTGCAATCCTATGTCTGTGGTCAGCACTATGCCAGGGCATAGCAAATACAAGCAGCAGCTGAGGTGCCTGTTTCAGTATTTCAAGAGCTTTGCAATGCTCCCTCAAGCTCTGAATTTGGCTGTAAGAAAATCTGGCCAGCAGACAGCTGCAAGGTCTGTCCTGTTCTCCTCATCCAGCCCACTCAGTGGCTTTTTAGGTTCCCTGGCATGGTCTTAGCCAGAAGGATTTGTATTTAAAGCCTGAGCTAGGAGATGCCGCTCATATCAATGGAAAAATCATACTGGTAAAATGTAATTTTTTCTAGAAGTTCCTTTTAAAGAGAAAACTGAACACTGCCTCTGCTTCCAGATGTTACTACTGCACTTACCTCAAGCAACAAAGATGACCTCCATGCAATCGACACGTTCATACCACTGGAGTCACCAAAAACTCAGGCTGCAGAGAGGGATGCTCCGCAGAGGTCAGTGGCTCCGTGAATTGCATTTGGTTTTCCCAGGTGTTGTAAGTGGGTTCCTCAGATGTTTACTGCAAAACAAACTGAAATTGCACACCAGATGTATGCCTTCTGCTTTTAGAAAGTGCCCAGGTTATGACTGTTCCTGGGCAGTTTATGTCTTTAGGCCCTTATGTCTGGGGTAGCCCTTCAGCATGATGGTTGAAGTAGAAAGAGCAGGTTTCAAGGTGGCCTAGTCGGTTCTACTGGCGTTACAGCACCTATTGCAGAAACACCTTGAAATCTCACATGTTGGTTCGCTTCCCTCCAGACCTCGCTGTCTCCTTTTTCCTGTGGGTCAGATTTGCCTCCAGTAATGACTGAGGCCACCAGTTCCGTGTGCAGCCAGTTCGCAAAACAAAACGTGCCTATGTTGTTATCTGACTCTGGAGTCGTATAAGACACTGCTGCTGTTGTGCTGGGTGTCACCCAGAGCACCCAGCTCTAGTGTCCCACTGGTGGCTAGGGCAGGGTACAGCTACGGCTGTTGCAGAGAACTATGTGAGATGGTGTTTCACAGCACGGCATGCATCTTTTGTGACAGGCCACGGGAAGCACATTCTGCTGAAAGCAAAGGCGGCGCCAAAAGGAAACGCTGTGAAGTCTGGGGAGAGAAGCCCAAGCACAGTGAATGGAGGAGAGTGGGCGACTGGCCTGTTGGGGTGAAAAACATTGGAAACACGTGTTGGTTTAGCGCTGTCATACAGGTAACTGGATGTCCTGGAGTCAAAGTGTTTATCAGTCAGAAATAAGCATGCTGCGGCTCTGTGAAGTGGTCATCGTGAGCTCATCATCGATGAGGGAGAGTGACTGTGCTCAAATGAGACTTCTGGTTTGATTTGATACGCTTGTGATTTATCCTGGGCGTGCACAGAAGGAGCCAAAGAGCAGTTAAATGGACTTTGTGTAACTATAGCTAGAGATACATATAATCTGTGTATACGTATGCAGGGGTTTTGGTGTGGTGATGTCCAAATGCTTACTGAATGACAAACTGGACCGGCAAAGGACACTGGTAATTTAATTTTACTGCAGTTATTGTTGGCTCCATAATACACAGTGTATCATATTCCAGTTAATGGAATATGCTGGCATAGATGCTGGAACGCATAAGCGGCAAGGCAGCTTATGTTATTAGTGATAACCTAAGCAAGAAGGGACAGCAGTAAGTGGCACTTAGGAGATTGGTCTCTTCTAACCGTTTCACATCATCAGATAGACATCAGTCATGTCTCCAGCTTTGAGAGGAGTTAAGAAAGCTTCAAATGGGCCCCTTTCTCACTGGGACTTGTTCCTGGATACTTTTCCTAAGCTTCCCTATGGCAAATAGAATACTCTTTCTTAAAATGGTTATATATATATATATATATATATATATATATATATATACACACACACATATATGTATATATATAATCTCCCAGAAATAGCAGGGTGAGACCTTATTCTCTGGTGAGTACAAGTGTGCAGTTCCAGTGCACAGACTGTTCACTTGGTGAACATTTATTCAGTACCACGAGGCCATCAAAGAGTTAGAAGTTAAGGACAAAGCTGTTGGGTAAAAGAGTGACTCCGGGGCAGGGAGTCGAATACTCGCAGGCACTGACTGCTCCTTGCCTCTCCTCTCCTTTCAGTCTCTGTTTCAGCTGCCAGAATTTCGGAGGCTGGTCCTTGGGTACAACCCCCCAGACATTGAGCTTCAAAGACATTACACTCGCACTGTAAGTTTTCATCGAGGGACACTGTAAAGTTGCCCTCTGTTGCAGTATCCTGTTCTGCTCTTTCCCTAAGCAAATTTAATTTGGGGCCATCTGAGACCCCTGTGCCTGTGTTGATGGCTTCCAAATTGTCAGATTGTGTTAAATTTGGGAAATGCTTTTCAAAGACAGAATCACTGTAGAAATGAAATTGGGTGCTTCTTGTAAAGCTTTCCCTCTAGAGCTTCTAACTGTGGCACAGGGAGATATTTGTGCCCTACAACTTCTTTGATAGCTCCAGACTGCTTGTTTCTTCACATGCACTGTAGAAGAACTGGTGTTTGAGCCAGACTGAGGGACTCTTTACCCCCTGTGCCTGCTGAGGGCATCCACAGCAGAAGGTGCTTAGAAGATGTTTAGAGCAAAAGGCGCTTGGAGAATAACCCTTTGCCTGTTGCATCATTCTGCCTTGTGACCGCTGCTGTTTAAGAGACTTTGCTTTATTTGTGTCTGTGTGCTCTTCATGCTCCAAAAGTCCTCAAATGCAGACAGGATAAATACATAAATTCACCAGCTTCTGCTTTCTGTTGTAGCAAGCATTGCTTCTGATGCTCTTGTCTCTCAAGGTTTTGTTTTGGTTAATTTTGTGTCTTACATTCATCCTTCTTGCTTCCAAGAAATGCCACTGCATGTCCTGCTTTGTCCTTTCATGCCACCCCTTCCCTTGGCTGTTAGCGTACCTCCTGAGGTGTGTGCATGTGCTGTTCTGTAGCACTTCGGTTTAAGATGCTCTCTTTTCAGTTGCGGAAAGGGTTTGGCTTTTCTTCTTCTTGCAATGCAGGAAAAAAGAAACATTGCATTCGTGCTAGAACTTCAGTGTCTGTTTTCACTAATGCTGGGGACCCGGCGCAAGTTTATAGACCCTTCTGTAGCACTGGAACTCTTGAGGGATCCGTTCAGAGCCACTGAGGAACAGCAGGTAAAATCACGCTGAAAAGCCTTTTGCATTCTTCAGAGCAGCAGTTGCAGCCACAACAACCCTATTTCACTTCATCCCACTATGGCTTTCAGAGGCCCCTTCCCATGTTTGTCAAGCGACAAGCAGCTGTCCCTGTGCCATTTAGGGGAAATGTACGTGCTTGCTAATTAAACAGGCAGCGTAGCAGCGCGCTGCCAGCGCCAGCTGGGCCGTTGGGGAGCCATCGCTGTAATTCCCTCTGATCTAGTTTGCAGACGAGCAAAGTGTTCATTATGGGTCTAAATCAGCTCTTCAGTTGCAGGCTTCCTTCAGCGGGGTGGGCACAGCAGCACCGCTCGGGTCGTGTGCTGGAGGGTGGCGAGAGCAGCAGCCAGTGAAGGCGCTCACTGGTTGCTGGTACGCTTGACTCTTGACTTGTGTCTCTCTTCTAGCAAGATGTGAGTGAATTTACACACAAGCTACTGGACTGGGTGGAGGACGCGTTCCAGCTCACTGTGAATGCCAAGTGAGTGTTCTGTGGTCCTGGGAGTGTGATGCTGAGGAGAAACAGATTTTAAATGTGATGCCTTAATAAATGAGAGGGCTTTACACAGAAATTTGGAGTAAATGGAAGTTCCTTCTTGCCTGAGGATGATGCTCCTTAAGCTCGAAATATGCTCATGAGGCGTTACATCTGCATTTCCTATATGTAGGACTTTGATCGGTGCCCATATGGCTTGCAGGGTAAATAAGCTTTTTAGAGGAGCTCAACAGAACTGGTGTACATGGAAGATCTGGGGGTTCGGAGCTGCATTGCCAAAGGTAATGCTGTAACTTCCACCTTGCCTTGCCAGTGCAAATGTTATAGCGTGCTTTTGAGCGTGAGAAGATCCCTCTATTTTGTGCTTGGATAGAAAACTTTGGGAACTGCAGGCAGGTTCCCAGGCCAAGGCTTAGATATGACTGGTGCTTTTCTGCAGCCTTCGGCAGTAAATGGATGTGTGGTTTTTCTTTCTGAAACAGGAACCCCAAGGACAAGTCTGAAAACCCAATGGTACAGCTTTTCTACGGGACTTGCCTGACCGAGGGTGTCCATGAGGGTGAGTTGGGGCTTTGGTAGGTTCCCTTTTCAGCTCTTTTGAGTGTTCTAATTGATAGCAGGGATGATGCAGGATTCTGTTGCACGTTCCCTGTGGAACTCCCTTGTTCTGTAAATTTGCGAATGGTCTTGCTAAAATGGACCGTAACATTTACCAAGTCTGTCTTCTCAAGACATTAAATGCTGGCAAGTGCCCGTGTTCTGAAAGCAGTTGGTTGTAAGGAGGCTGACCCTGACAGAGGTGTGAGCAGCTACACATAGGGCAGTTCTTGCAAGTAACGACTCTGGATGGTGCTGGCGACAAACTCTTTGAGTTAACCAGAGTGTTTTGTTCTCTCAGTTTCACTCATGGGCTTTGTATCCTTTCTGTTATCCAGGCAACACTTTTTCCAAGATCGAAACCTTTGGTCAGTATCCCCTTCAGGTAAATGGTTATCGAGACTTGAATGAGTGCTTGGCAGGAGCCATGGTGGAGGGGGAGATGCAAGAGGCGACCACATCTCAGTCGGGCAAGTACAGGCAGGAGGTTAGTTCTACCTTTTGTGTTGAGCTTTTGGTTGCCTGCTGCAGAATATGCAACACATATAGCACAGGGGTGTCTCAGTGTATTCTAACAACTCTGAAAGGCAATTGTAAATGTTCTCTATGAACGAATACAAACTGATACATTTGTATCTCATGTAAATGTATGAACGATGAGACACCCTGCTTATTTGTGAAGATGTGTTGTCCTATGTAACCAATTTGAGGAGGATGTTTTAAATTGAAAAGGTGAACATCTGCTGCTCATGCAAGTGTGATAAAGTCTCTCTCTTTCTATTGAAGCCTACCTGTACCTGAGTAGGGGGAGAACCACTGCCTCCCTCTTTTTGGAGGGTAAAAGTACAGTGCTTAACTCTATGGTATGCCATTTGGAATTTGTATCTTTCTCCCTATTACAGTGTGTGTTTGTTGCTGTTTTTTCTTCCTGTTCCCACTTTTATCTTCTCTGCTGATTTTTTATTTTTTTTTTCCCTCTTTTTTGTTTTTGGTGGCTTTTTGGTGTTTTTCTTTTTAATCTTACAAATCACAAACCAATCATAAAATGCTCAGTTGCAGCAAAGTGGAAAGCAACGATGTACTATCATATTCAGCATCCTGCATGTGCAATTGCCGCTGAGAAGTTAGATCAGAGAAAGGCTGGGGCTTTATAAGAAAGCATTTGCAAAGGGGTCTGGCATGGAGAGGGCAAGGAAAGGTATTTCAGTTCTGTGAGAAATCAGGGCTGGGATGGGCAAGCCTTGCCCAACTCTGGACTCAATGGACTCAAATCCTTGTTTCTGCTTTTCCTAGTTCCTGCCTGAAACTGTTCAGATGCATTTGCAGCCCACATAGGTGAAACCGTAGTAGGCTGGTGCCAAAGGGATGTAGGGAGCTAATTGGGCTGGTCCTTTTCAAGCCAAGCTTTTTAGTTCCTCTGAATCAAAAGTAAGGGAAATTGGATGGATGGATGGTGGAGATGTTTTGATTGGTGTCAGTACAGATAGAAGGAAAAGGCTTTGGCTTTCTGTCTAAGAAGTCTGACTGGAAACACTCTGCATCTTAATTTCACTTCCTAGGGTGTCGTGGCTAGACGACTGCGTGGTAGGGGACATAGAGAATAAGGTGCATTTTGTCTTTTGAGAACGTAGGTGAGTGCTGAAGCTCTGAGCATCAGTGAGATTAACGAGAACTTGCCTTTCTCCTAGGTAATAGATGCATAAATCATTCCTGCTCTGGCCTTATGGGCTGCTTTTGGGAAAGCTCTGGTGTGGGGGGCAGATTTATTGTGGCAGGGCGGCTGACATGAATCCTGCACAGGAAAATGAGCTTAGCACGCTCAATCCCGAGCCCAGGCAGGAGCACTGCCGGGATAGTGCAGGCTGAGGCAGGAGAAGGAAACCTCTGGCACAGGGTGCTGGAGGTATTTGTGAACCCAGCAAGAGAGGGAGTGTAAATCCAATCAAGAGTCGCTCTTTCAGCCTGGCTCTTTGAATCAGTGTGTGAATGGCACAGGGAGTGGGGGGGTCTCCTCTGACCCCCCTGAATCCAATAGTTTGTAAATAGCCTGAGGGAGGAAAGGGATCAGGTACTGCCTGAGGACTTCTTTTTGTTCTCCATCATTGCATGTGACCCCCATTGGAAAAGAGCTCTCTTAGCTGACACGCAGAGGGTATTCAGTGTCTGCTAATTTTGTAAAACTCGGGGCTGGACCTTTTAAGAATCCATCAAGCTGGATGCAGCAGGCAATGAAAAGGAACTTTCTGAAAGCTATCGCGAGCCTTTTTTGTGGTACAAATGTAAAATGGAAGTGGAAATTTTAATCTCGTAAAATCTGGCTTTCTGACTAATCCATAAAGAAAATTGTCACTGATTTGATATTTAAAGGCAGACATGTTTAGGATGAGTGTGAAATCACAGAGGATCAGTCACCTCAAACCGAGTCCCTCTGGGGGCACTTGTGCTTTTGTTCCAGCGCTGGTTTACAAAACTCCCCCCTGTGCTGACCTTTGAGCTCTCCCGATTTGAGTTCAATCAGTCGCTGGGACACACCGAGAAGATTCACACCAGGCTAGAATTTCCCCAGACCATTTACATGGACAGGTGAGTGGGGTGGAATGTTTAAGTCTTTGCTGTCACTAAAGACGTTAAAAAGGTCGTGCAGATGAGCAGGGAAGGATTCTAGAACAGTTACAAAAGGCAGCGAATGTTAGATGTAGACAAATCTCACCTGGCTCTGTACTTCACTGCTTAGGTACCTCTACTGCAGTAAAGAGCTTATTCAGAAGAAGAGAGAAGAGGTTAAGAATTTGAGTGAGAAACTGGTGATTCTGCAGCAGAAACTGGAGAGGTAAGGAGTCAGCTTTGGTTTTGTACCCCCTGGAAGCCTGCAAGTGCGCTTTCTAATGGAAAAAAAAAACTTGGAGGGGAAAGAGAAGCAGAGTGAGCTTGTTCCGAGAAGCATCTGCATTACTTTTTCTATTAAGCGTCTTCTATGGCTTAGGATTTGGCATTATTGATTGAGGAAGGAAGGAGATCAATAGGAAAGACTTCAGTTGTAGATAGGCAGAGAAGATTTCACATGCCAGGTGCTCTGTGTAAAAGTCCCTTTGGCATTAAACCTGCTCACAGTTTGCAGTCTTTGAACTGGTGCTGCTGTGAATGATATGGCAGGCAGAGGGGTGCTGTGTCGCAGTGGCCCTGGTGGGGTCTGTGCTCAGCCAGTGGCTTGGGGGTGCTATGAAAACAGTTGCCATTTAAGCCCATGCGTAGCATCCTGCAGGGACGGGCTGGGATGGAGTCGATGGTCTGCACAACAGTCAGCTCGGTCCTGTGCTGGGGTTTGTGACTAAACCGTGCTTATAGCACAGCAGTGTTCGGCTGCTGCTGAGCAGTGCCCCACAGCCTTTTGAGGTCAAGCTTTCAAGGTCAGCTGCGGGAAGATGAGTACTGTCCATCTGCAACACCTGGATATTCCCGTCCTTCCTTCGCTGCTCAAACCATCTCCATCCTGACCCAGAGGATTCCTCCCTGTTGCTCTTCCGTTGTCCCCTCAGGTTTAGCCACTCACAATCCTTTGTGCATTTTCCTGTAGGTACCTGAAGTACGGCTCCGGCCCAGCCCGCTTCCCACTGCCCGACATGCTCCAGTATGTGCTGGAATTCATTGGCACAAAGCCATCCGTGCCTCTTTCTCCTGCTCAGGACTCCCAGACAACACCGCAGCAGTCCCAAACCGAGCCTTGTGCGTCGGACATGCTTTCACAACCAAATGGGTTAGTAAACACAAGTAAGAGCAGTGTGCAGGAGAACACTTTGCCTTTCAGCCCAGCCCTCCTGGTTTGTGTGCTGAGAGCGGGTTACTTGTCTGGCACTGGGAGCGTGGGGCTGGGCTGTCTGAAGGCTCAGATAAGCTTCGCTCGCTGCTTTGCTCCTGACTTGGTTCTGTTTGCATAAATATAATGCTGTATCTAGTCTGTTCCTTTTCCTGTTCCAAAAGCATCACCAGATTACTTGTGTCTGCAGCAGCTCTGAGTTAAATGATACCCTCTTTTTTGTTAGGCTACTAATTTTTTTGCTTCATCAACCAGTAAATCACTGCAATATTGGATTATTACAGGTCTGGCCAGCATGGTTGGTTTACACTGTAAATTAAGCTGAGTAAATACATGAGTTTCTTGTAGTAAGGGAAGGGATTTTTAGAACTGCTCATTGTGGCAACTGTGCTTGCGGAGTTCTGGCTTTTATTTGTCCACTGCTCTTGGATTTTGCTTCACAGCACACTGGAAAGAAGGGACAGTAGAACAGAAGATGGAGCTTTATCTTCACCTCAGCAAGACTCGAATGCTCCACTCCAGCCTTCTGATGCAGCCCCAGCAGTGTCTGAGCATCCAGCTCCTCATGTGGTTTCCAAGGAGGAGCTGAATCTGGTTCGGACCTGTCTGGAGCGATGGAGAAACGAAATCGAGCAAGATATGCAAGGTTGGCCCCAAACGTATTCGTTGTGATTTTTGTTGAGTGCCAGCCTGACACTGTTGCTCCAGACAGATACATCCTGCACTAGAAATAATCTTATACACACTTCAGCTCTGCTGTCAGGTGTCTGTGATAGTTACTGCAGGGTTCAAACTTGGAGGTGACGGGGGCTGGAACAGGCTGATGAGCAGTCATGAATTCTGATGTATTTCTCTCACTTGTGATGTTCTTGGCAGATCTGAAGAGATCTATTGTCAGAATCAACCTGTCCATTGAGCAAATATACTGTGACCCCCTCCTCCAGCAGGTAGGAGATGCAGCTGCATTGGGGAAGTACTAAAGTGATGTTACTGTTACTGGTTTTTGTTAGTAGCTGTCAGCCAGAATTGTCCACTTCGTTGGATTTCAAAATCCCAGTGGTGAAGCAGAGGAAGGATTCTGTATGCAAATCCTGTTGCTTTTCCCCTGCACAAGTCAGTTCTCACTCTGTAGGGAAGTTTACCAAATGAATCAAGCGTCTTGCACCAGGTTACAGCTATGAATTTACTTGTAAATTTTGCACAGAGAAAATCCTTTCCTGAGCGTCCCCCTGAACACTGTCTGTGTGCTCTTGCAGGTTCCCTATCGCTTGCATGCAGTCCTGGTACACGAAGGGCAAGCGAATGCTGGTCACTACTGGGCCTTCATCTACAACCAGCCTCGGAAAAGCTGGCTCAAATACAATGACATCTCCGTGACAGAATCCTCATGGGAAGAGGTGGAGAGAGATTCATTTGGGGGCTTGAGGAATGCCAGTGCCTACTGCCTGATGTACATCAGTGACAAGGTGTCCCGCTCTGTGGCAGGTACTGGTGCCAGAGCTGCTGGTCAGTCCCACGTTGGTTATAGCCGTGTCTCTCTAGCTGGGGTGCCCATTACGCTCCTTAGCTTCTCTTTGGCACGGTTGTCCTTTGACAGCACAAAAAACTTCACCCCAGATAGAAGTGAAATAATTTGCTCTGAACTCGATTCCTTTCTAAATCCTTGGTAGGGTTGAAAAGTGAGGAATGAACTCTGCTGGTGAGAGGAGGTACAGTGCATTGTTAACATGTGGAAACATTCAAGCGCTCCCCTTTTGCCACTTGCAATATGCCTCTAGTGCTGGTGGTTTTCACTTTGGCTCTCCTTGTAGTTTATATGACGGTACTGCTTTTATGAGGGCATGTGAAACACCTCCAGCTTGCTTTCTCCCATTTTTATCACTACCTGACTCGTTGGCTTGGTTTTCAGTGATCCCAGCACATTGAACCTAAAGGGGCTGGGTCTTTATGCAGCCTTTCCTGCTGCATGAGTTTTTGGTGGCAGTGGCGTAGACTTGCAAGTGTGTGTGCAGTGCCAACGTATAAATAGTTATGTGGAGAAATTACTGTGCACGTGGCACTATACATGGCAAACAGCTGTGGAAGAACCCAGTAATTTCACGTGTGGTTCATTCTGATGTATTAAAGAGAGGAAACAATGGAGAACTGTCATCCTGTTCATCACTAAATGTGGCTGATGAGGATCTGGAGGTCGTTCTTTGTCTGGTGCCTGTGACAGTTCTGTTGCTGAAATGAATCCATGCTTTGGTTTGGGGTTGGGTTTTTTTCCTCCTATTTAGTGCAATTTTGTTGATTTTTGAAGATGCCTTTACAATGGCTGCAGAAGAAATCTCCAGTGTAGAGAGCTGCCATTTGCTTTTGGTACATTTTAGGGCTTGTCTCAAGCTGGTGCTACTGGGGTTTTGTACTGTTTTAAAAGCAATACTGAAGTAGATCTAAAAGGTGTTGAAAAACAGCACGGCAGTGTTCATGCCATGGAACCTGCACGGTTCCCCACCTTTATCTGCTGTGTAGGGTCCTAAGTACGATGTCTCCATCTGGGTTGTGAATTTTCCAGCTATTGGCAGTTGAAATACCATTCTCTGTACAATTGTAGCCCTTGAGTAAGGATGCATCTCTGACCGACTGCATCAGCAAGTGCTGCTTCTGGACTCCCTATGGTAAATGCTGTCCAGTGGCAGAACAAACTGGGGTTTGTTGCAGATAACTCTGGAGACTTGTCTTTATTTTTGCCCTTGTTTTTAATGAAACATCCAAAGTTACAAAGCTAGGAGAAAGTTGGGTTTTCCCCATTTCTGCCTCACCCGGTTTGAGTGCGGTGTCCTGGGTCCCTAGGGGTGGTGCCCTGCTGCTCTTCCCTTACACGCCAGCCCTGTTTCTTCCAGACACCTCTGAGGTTGGACAGTTTCAGAAGGAAGTTGAAGACTTGCCCCTGGACCTGCGGCAGTTCATCCAGGAGGACAACTGGCGGTTCGAGCAGGAGGCCGAGGAGTGGGAGGAGGAGCAGTCCTGCAAGATTCCCCAGAGGGAGCCTTCGCCCATTTCTGACTCGCAGAACCTCTCCTCTGAATCAGAGCCAGGTAACGCCACGGCTGTTTTCTGTTCATTTAGCGGTCATGGGCTACTCTCAGTCCACTGCCAGGCTGGTTCATTTCTCACACTACCAAGTGGAAATGCTTCAAGTGCTGCCCTCTGGGGAGGGAGAGCGTTACTTGGCCATCCCCCCTGGCAGGCGCCAGACCCGCAGGAAAGGGGCATGCACAAAGCCTTCACCTCGGGGGTGAATGCAGCAGCCGCTCCATTCTGTGCAGAGGGGCTGTGGGGGGGTGATGCTGCGGGTTGTGCTTGCTGACGGCCCCGCTCTGCCGCACAGACCAGCCCGCGTCCTGCGCGCGCTCCCTGTCCTCCGAGCACGCCCGCATTGTGCAGGAGCAGACGGCCAAGGCCATCGCCAACAGCGCCGGCACCTACGACAGGAGCGGCGCCGAGGCCGCATTCTACGAGGTAGGACCCGAGCCCGGCCTGGGGCACGACCCGCGCCTCTTGTGTTGCTCTCATTGCCTTCTCCATGTCTGTGCTGTGCTGTAGCTGTGCCACCTTCGCTTGGTGCCCTTCTGCCTTCCTCTGCTTTGCTTTACTGCACCTTACTCTTTTTCTTCTTTTTTCTTGGCCACAGCCCAAGGAGGTAGAGCCAGTGAAGGCCCAGGCGGGAGAGACAGCCCCTACGGGTCAGGCAGAGCAACCCCAGGACGCTAACGAAGCAGAGCCTGCTGCCCACAGTAGCTCACAGGTCTCTGAGGTGGAAATCCCCAGTGTGGGGAAGATTCCCGTTAGATCCGATGCAGATGGATATAATGAGGAGGTACAGATCCCGATGCAGGGGTCCGTTGCTGCTGGTCATTAACTTCTGGCTTTGTAGTTAGCTAGCTTTGAGCTTTGCTAAGGCTGGGGGCAATAGCAGTGGAAACGCTGCTGCTTGCAGAGTGCTTGTTCCCACTGTGAGAATGGACACGGCCAGACCAAATCCTTGGCTAATTTTGTGTCTGAACGGCTCCAGAAAATCAGCCCTGTAAAAGCACCCAGTCCTTAGAGCTGCACCTTGCTCCTGTGGGTCGTCCTTCTGGCACAGCTACGTCCAAATTGGACCCAGCTGTATTAATCTATTTACAGGGCTCCCCGCTGTCTCCAGTTACAGTTTCGTGCCTATCTCAAAGGCATGGAGCGCTGACAGCATGACTTAAAGCACCCGGATCTGCCTGTTTAACTGCACTCATAAGCACCCGAGCAGCACTGTGGAAGTTCAGTCTTTTTCACAAGTGACCGTTACTCCTTGAGCACATTTAATCCATGCTTGAGTACGTTGAATCCATGCTTGTGTGGAGCTGGCTCCACGAGCTGCTCCCCAACAGGCACTGCTCCCTCCTTTGCATGGCTGAAGATTGACCTTAACCGGAGGCACGTGGCGAGTGAGCTTTATGTTCTCACTTGTTGAGTTTATGAACTCAAGGTGTGCAATGAGCAGCCTTTAGACCTGTAAGCGCTTAAAGCTCCATCCTGCATGTAAAGTGCATGTGATTGATGGAGTAAGTAGTACACCAGGAAATGGCAGCTCTGGCTTGTTCTACCTGATTTTGTACAATTTCCTTTAAACCTTCTGTCGTGAAAGTTTCTCTGTTCTTCACCGTGCCTTCTCTCCTTTCCCTGTCTGTTACGGTGTTCCCTGTTCCTGTTTGTTTCCCTGCTTTCCTGGTAGGTGATGCTGAGTCCAGCCATGCAAGGTGTCATCCTGGCTATTGCAAAAGCCCGCCAGACCTTTGATCGGGATGGGTCTGAAGCAGGGCTCGTTAAGGTATCTGATTTGCTTGCTAAATCCACTCCTATGGATACCCATGTTCACAGAAGGAAGGATCTATGCTTATTGATGTGTCAGGAGTGGGGAGGGAATGGTTTGTGCAGTTTTCCTTCTAGCTAACAGCCTGCATTGTGGTTTCTGCTCTCGTTGTGGTGACAGATCCATGGGTTCTAAACAGTCTTTAAGAAAGAGCCTGCTCCCCCCAGAGGAAACAGCCTCCTGCCTTTCTCTTTTCACTTTCTGCTATTTCTCCTGCTTATTCTTTTAGCGTCAGCAGTTCCCTCGGTCTGGGTACCACAAAGAAGCCTTTCTTTGGGTGCCTTTCCGAACCTGTTGTGTAGGCAGGAAACAAACCAGCGCTCGTGAAGTTTTGTTGGTCCTGAGCATGCTTTCTGTGACCTCTCTTGTAAAATGTGTCTTTGAGAGAAGTCTGCATTCAGCAGAGGCATCAGAAGGAGTAAGTGCTGCTGCATGTTGAAGCTGGGGTTAGATGTTCTAGGCAGGTAGATTGAGCTAAGTGTGCCACATGGGTGAAGCAACCCGTGCTGTTCATCTAGAGGAACATAAATCACGAGGTAGTCTCACACCTCACTACAGAAACAAGCGTGTTACAGTTGATTTGTACAAGGCAAGCACTTGCAGGAGGGCTGCCAGAGCTGCCTGGGGCACCTGTACCCGTGTTAGCCCTTGCACTTTGTTGGCAGGCGTTCCACGAGGAGTATTCCCGACTCTACTTGCTTTCCAAGGAGACCCCGACCCCTCAGAACGATGCCCGGTTGCAGCATGTGCTCATTTACTTCATGCAGAACAACGCTCCGCCGCAGGTCGTGGAACGGACCCTCCTGGAGCAGTTTGCAGACAAAAACCTCAGCTATGACGAAAGGTTTGTGCCCCGATTCCGAGGTGAGGCTTTTCCTGGGGCTTCACTCTTCTGATCCTGGTCTCCCCTCTGCTTGCACGGAGCAGGTCCATTAACATCATGAAGGTAGCGCGAGCAAAGCTGAGAGAAATCGGTCCTGAAGATGTCGATATGCAGGAGTACAAGGTAAGGGACCCCAGTGCTGCCCCTGATCCCTCAGCTGTCACAAGCGGCACTGTCCAGGTGGGGAGCAGTCGCTGGCACGGCTGTTGGCACATCCGTGGTGCCGGCAGCGGGGACCTGAGCAGGAGGCAGGGCACGCGGGACACCTCCTCGGCTGGGAGGAATGTGATGCAGTTCACTGCACTGATTTATGTGTCGCTTACGAGAGGTGCCTGAGCCCTTCAGAGGGCAGGATGTACGCGCTTTGGCGCAGGGGAGGAATGCGAGGTGCGTGTTGCGGGTGACGCTGACGCTCTGCTTCCTCGCAGAGATGGCACGAAGACTACAGCCTCTTCCGCAAGGTGTCCATTTACCTGCTGACAGGGCTGGAGCTGTACCAGAACAAGAAGTAAGTCCCTTCAGCTGTGCATTTGGACGGGATAAGCTGTGGCCTGACAGTAAGGGCCACTTGGACAGACTTCATCTTCCTGACCCGTGGTGGCCTCTCTGTCTTCAGTCATGTATTTGAGGCCAGCAGGCTTGCCCTTTGTGGAGTCGCAGTCAGCCTCGTTTAGCAGCTTTAGATATTTAAGCAGGCCCTTAGAGCTCCTCCTGATTTATGCACTGTGAAGCAGTCCCAGAGGTGAGTTTGCAGGAACAAGTGCCCCCTTTGGGCTCCCGTATTAAAACTAAACTTGAATTGGGCATTTTACGTTGTGTAAACACATGCTTTGGAGTACTCTGGGCACTTAAGGGCTTTAAAAAGGCCTTGGTTTCCTCCTCGCTGTTTCAGAACCCATATTTTACGTGAACACAGTGCAGTGCGGGGCAGGACAGCGCCAGTTTGTGAAGGATTTGTAATTGGGAAGTGGATTTTTCTGATCCAGAAAACCAACTGGCTTTCAGCAACTCTCTGTGGATGGAGGCAGAATCAAGCCCGGAGGGGGTTAGAAGTGATGAGACACCACATTCAGGTGGGCAGGTTGCCAGGAGGCGGGCTGAGAGCTTCCGAGACCTGACCCAATCCCTGTCAGCTCTGCTGTTTTCTCACCAGGAGGGTAGAGGCTACAGATGTGTGCAGGAACTGAGCCTGCTGCTGCTGCTGCTGCTGCTGCTGCTGCTGCATGCAGAGGGCAAATGTCCTCGAGCAGTCCTGAAAGCATCAGCGCTGGCGGTCATGCTCGGGGCGCATCACACTGAAACTTGGCTTTAAAGGGCTGTTCCTGAGGTGCTCATTTGGCACTCTGGGCAAGAAGGAACATTAATTCCTGGGTGGAGGGAATCTGTTCCTTTAGGGTTTGGCCATGAAATGAAGCTCTTCCTGTTGGGCCTGGTGGTAGTTACCATCTAGGCCAAGAGGAAAGGGTTTCCTGAGGTGACACTCTTCTCCTAGGTACCAGGAGTCACTCACCTACCTGGTGTACGCCTACCAGAGCAACACCAAACTGCTGCAGAAGGGCCTCAGGAGAGGAGTGAATGAATCCCTGATTGCCTTCTACAGGAGGAATTGTCTCCTGGTCAGTAGGCCCGTTCCTGGAGAGGCGGGGAGGGAGCAGCCAGTGCTACAGTTCACTGCCCAGAGAGTTGGACCCCTTTTTAGGGGTGTCCCCTTTTAGGAGCACATGTAATTAACACGCCACGTTTTTGGGGAAGGTTCAGGTGCTGCTGAGCACGCTCTTGGCTGTTAGCTCGGTGCTTGTGTTAATTCAGTGGTCACATTGATTTCTGTCTATTCCCATCCCTCTCCCCCAGTCTTTACTTCTCATATTAACAGCCTGCTCTCTCTGAGCAAATGATGATTTCCTGTTCCTCAGGGGGCAAAACAAGAGCATCAAAATGAGGGCTGCTTTTAGTTCACGCTCGTGGTTGCCAAGACCCCGGTTTGTTTTCTGTGGTGTGAGCCTGGCACTGGTTCTGTCAGTCTCTGCATGATCCTGAGCTCTGGCCCTTCCTGACCGCATGCTGGTGATGTGTGCTCTGTGCTTGTTTGTCACAGCTCTGTCCCCTGATTCTCCCTCCTCCCCTAGAAGCTGAATGAAGTGGCAGCATCTATGTTCATAAGCTGTGAAGAAGCTCGTGTGACAGAGGGCATTAGCATCCTGAACGAGCTGATCATCCCCTGCATGCACCTCATGAACAACTTTGAGATCTCCAGGGAGGACATGGATGCCATCGAGGTCATGAGAAACCGCTGGTGCTCCTATTTGGGTCGTGAAGACATGGACGGTAGGGCATGGTGCTGGCCTTGCCATGGCTTTGTGGGCAGGGCAGTGTCTAGGCCTGAACTCCTCTTCAGGAGAGAGCAAAGGAATTTAGCAGGGGCCTGGAGCACAGCCACAGCTGCAGAATCCTGGGGGGGAGCAGATCCAGGGGTCTTTGGGTGATGGTTTAGAGCTGGCTTTACTGGGGAAAGCCGATGCTGTGCCCCAGGGCACCGGGGGTGCCCCTGCTCTGTGGGCCCCAGGCAGGGCTGGGGCTGACAGCGCTCACCCCTGCCCTCGGGAGCCAGAAGCTGATTCTATAACAGCCCTCCTGGCTTGGTAGCCCACAGCCCCAGAGCCATCTGGGGTCTTACTCTTGCGCTGCCGCTGAGTGCCTCTTCCTCTCCCCTCAACAGCAAAGCTGCAGATGAGGCTGGGGGAGGTCCTGCCCCGGCTCCTCGACTGCCCCAGCGAGGTCATCGTCCTGAAGGAGCCACCCAAGATCCGGCCCAACTCCCCCTATGACCTGTGCAGCCGCTTTGCAGCCGTCATGGAGTCCATCCACGGCGCCTCGAGCATCGCTGTGAAGTAGCCTGTAGCTGTGGCCGCCGTCCTCTGCCGGCAGTGGGGCGAGAAGGGGCAGCTCGCGTTCAGAGCGCTGCCGCTCCTACGTGCGCACGCAGCAGTCAAACAGGCAGGATTGCACTTCACAGACAAAACCTCACCACGTAAAGCGGGGTTCTGCTTCCACAGCTTCCTGGGCATGGATCCTGAGGCCTGGGACAGCCACCAAGCAAGGGTCCACTCCTCTGGGGAGCGGCCACAAGCTGCCGTTGGCCTGTCAAACACCTTCACATCATCCTGAGGGATGAGACAAGAAGTGCAGGTCTTACCGAGCTCCTGGTAGCAGGAGTCGGGGCTGTGTCGTCAGGAAGCAGGGGTGGAGGGTGGCTCCCGCCCTGTCCTGTGGGCAGCTGAGTATTCTGTTTAAGCAAAACAGGTTTTGGGCTTTTGTATTTTATCTGGCAGGAATGGATATACGGGAGTCTTCCTCCGAGAAAACGGTGAGAGGAGGAGATTCTCTTCTGCCTGGCTAAGGGAGATCCAAAGGACATTCCCCCCTCTCAAATGTCCTTCTCCCCTCAGGGGGCTCACAGTCAGATGAGCATTGACAGCCACTGAGGGCTGGAATGGGCTCCTTTGTTGTGGTGGTGGGCTTTTCATGTTGATGTTCTGTAAAATAAGTGCCCTGTTTGCGTTTCCCTCGGTGGGCACCTGTGTTCACGTTGGGCTGCGGCCGTTGTTGGGACCCTGTTTGTTCAGACTATGCAGAGTTGTTCTGAAAGTGCAATAAAAGCATTTGTTCTATGTTAGAATGAAAACACTTCCTCTGTGGTTTGACTCGCTCTGGTGTTGCGGGGCACGGGCTCATCTTGGGTCCCTGAGAGGCCACCGGGCCAGGGTTTTCCTGTGCTTTAGCTGAAACTCATCTGTGTTTGGTGGCATGGAGCAGGCGTGCAGAGGAGCGGGTCCTGAGGAAGCACCTGTGCTCACTGTCAGTGCCAGAATCTCTCCCAAGCCCCCAATGTCTCTGAGCCCTTTCCCGCTGCAAGCTCCACTGCAGGAGCCCAGGGGCTTTTTGGAAGAAGGAGCCTGCACTTAAATGAGTAAAGAGGAGGGACAATTGCTCCCTTCCTGCAGCCAAAACCTCCGTTTTCTTCGTTAATGAGGAGCTGAAACATTTAATTACCTACTGAGCTGATACCATGAGCCTGTGTTGTGATGACACCTTTCTACCTGCTGCTGCTGGCTCTGCTCTGACCAAGCACAGATTCCTTGTCAGCAGCACAGGAGGAGAGGGGAGACCCAAAGAGATGCACGCAGGGGTGGGGTTTCTGGCTGCAGCAGGTGAGAATGTGATGCCTTGCTCATCCCTCCCAGCCAGCAGCCTTGTCGTTTCTAGACAGTGTTTGCAATGCCGTGTGTCATTGCAATATGCAGGTGGTAGGATGTGGTTTGGGGAGGGAATCTGGTTCTCCAGATAATGGCTTTCCCCCATTTTCTGTGGTGCTACAGGAAGTGAAATGTTCACATCCCTGAAGCCTGCTTTAAAACACAAAACAGCGAAGGCTTCCCGGGAGCACAGGTGAGTGCCTGGCATGTCACAGCACTTGGGCTGAGCTGGAGCCATGGGATGCGCAGCTCTTTGCACAGCAAGCTCCCATCCCTTGATGCCTTGCTCTTCCTCAGGAAGGGCTGAGCACCCTCCTCTCCCCCTCGGCGCTCGGGCCAGCCCCAAGCCCAGGCAGTGTAAGAATCACTGGGCCATGTTCCCTTTCCTCTGGCTCCTTCCTCTCCTGTCAGTGAACAAAGTGCGGGTTTCGAAAGTGACCTGGTGTAGGAGAGAGGACTTTGCTTCCCGCAGGAATGCCGGTGTCGGTCGGGGGCTTCCTTTGGAGTAGTCACGCGCCTGCGGCACTGAGCTACAGGGATTAAACCAGCGGTGATCTCGGGTTTTAACCAGTGCTGAGGCAGGGGGCTGGCCTCTGTCTGGATGCCGGGTGTTAGTCCAGGCTGATGGGCCACGTTGCTGGTCGCCCACGGGTGTGCAAGCAGGCTTTAGTTTTACAGCTGGGTCAGGAAAAGGTGGAAGGAACAGATAAGGAGACCCACCAAACACCCTCTCACCTCTTTGCACAGGTAGTGGATGCAGCTGAGGAGCTTCCTACAGAGGGTCTGTGGCACACTGAGAGCTTTATGTCTTAGCCCTGGGAAGACAAGGCTACTACTGCAGGGGATGCAGCCACTGGTGTCCTGCTCTGCAGCAGGAACCATCTCTGGTACCACCTCATGTCTTGTTTTCCCTCTACCCTTGTTTTCCACCTTTCCCTTTCCAACCCCCCCCCCCCCCCCCCCCAGTCTTTTCTGGACAGACCAAACAGCACTGCCCCTTGCAGCTCCCATCCTCCATCGACACTCATGCTGCTCCTCGTGCAAGATGCAGCCGTATACTCAGAGCACAGAAACAAGCTGCGGCAACTGTGATAATTTATTGGGGATACATCACAGTGATACGGACACGCACGGAGTGAGATGCTGCTCCGGAGCGTAGCCATCGACCACAGTGGACTTGGCAATGGGGGTCTAGCAAGGGACGCTACTGCTGCCTCAGCCACAAGTGACTCTGCTCCGCTGTCGCTGCTGCTGCTCTGCCCCTGCCTCGCTGCCTGCTCGATGCCCTTGTTCCTTTGGAAAGGAAGCGCGAAGCAGGAGCACAGAGGGAGGGAGAGCCCGGCCGCAGCAGTCAGCAGATCACCTCTGGAGCCAGCCGGAGCCCCTAGATGACCAGGTCTGCGGGCTTGGGGAGCGGGTGGCGGCCCGCGGCGGGCGGCTGGCGGCTGGCGGGGACCGGCGGCGTCGAGGCCCTCGTGGTGCGGGCGCTGCAGGCGAGGAGGAGCCCTCCGGCGGCGAGGAAGGCTCCGGCGAACCAGCCCAGGAACGTGGCCTCCCCGAACTCCCAGCGGGGCACGATGTCGGGGACGGTGCTGTCCCAGAAGTCGAGGACGGTGTTGTAAGCGACCCAGGACACCGGCGCCAGCGTGGCCATCCCGGCCGTGCCGAACGTCGCGCCCCCGGCGAGCAGGAGCCGCCGCTTTAGCCGGGGCTTGTCCCCGCAGGGGGTCCACCCCTCCAGCCCCGGCGCGGCCAGGAGGGCCCCCAGCAGCCCCAGCCCGTTGGAGAGGCACATCAGGAGGCGGGAGACGCGCAGCTCGGGGGGCAGCGCCAGGAAGGAGCCGTGGGCCCGGCACTCGACCACCCCCTCCTCGCGGGCGATGCAGACCTGCCAGAGCCCCATGGTCCACACCTCCAGCTCGTTCAGGTCCAGGTTGAGGCTCTTCCAGAGCGGCACGAAGGTGGTGACACAGGACGAGACCCACCCGAGCAGCGCCAGCAGCATCCCCCCCGCCTGCGCCTTCGCCCGCCAGCTCCCGGCCATGCCCGCGCCGGCCGCTGAGTGCGCGCCGGGCCGGGATAAGCCGCCCTGAGCGGCGGCCGCGGGCATTAACGCTTGTGGAGCAGCGCCGGCCGCCGTCTGCCGCCCGGGGCGGCCGATTCAAGCCTGCTCCCCCGCCGCCGGGGTGTGGCCACTGTCATCTTCCAGCCGCGCTCCGCAGGGGAAGCCGGGCTCGTCCCGCCGAGGCCGCCGCGCCGGGCCGGGAGGGTTAAACCGAGGCACGCAAAGCCGCGGCCACCCGGAGCCTGGCAGGGACGGAGCCTGCCGGCAGCGCAGCCACAGCCGTGGAGGGGCCGGGAAGGGACCCCGAGGTGGGATGCGGGCTGCAGAGGCCGGCGTCAGGCTCCTCTCAGAGGCATCGACCCTCATTCACTCGTTAAATCAATCAGAAAAGGAGCCTTCGAGAGCTGCGCTGAGCATGCAGGCAGGGGGAGGCTCTGCCCGCTGCTCACAGATGGGCACTGATGGCCCAGTCCTGCACCCTGGCCATCACCAAGGACACGGCTCCTGGTGCCTGACACGGGGGAATGCTGCCCTGCGAGAAGGTGCCCGACTGCTGAAACATGGATGCGGAAAGGATGGGCAGCACCACCCGGAAAACCCCAACTTCAGCTCCCACCCGCCCCCTCCACGTCCCTCCCTGGGGTCCGGCGGCAGATTCATCTTCCCCAGGAGATTAGCGACTAATCTCTCCATCATCTGCTGTCTTTCTTGTCAACGGGATACTGGGGCCCAGCCCGGAAATTACCAAGTCCTGCTGGTGCCAGGGTCCAGCCCCGGTGAGCACCGGGGTCGGACTTCTCAAGGGGTTCTCCAAAGGAGGGGGTGAGGAAGCATGGACCACTCAGGAGGGGCGGGATGTTTTCCAGCCCTCGCTGACCATCCCATCCCCAAGAGCGGAAGGGAAGCATCATCTCAAGAGCAGGGAAATCCTCTGGGAAACCCCTCCTGCTCCTTCCGCCTGGCTTTGGGGCGCCTGTTCCTTCTGATTAAATCGTCTCAAGGTAATTGTGCCTGTCGTTGAGACAGATTAACGGGCCACCTTCTGCTGCTGGAGCAGGATTGGCGGCCGCCGCCGAGCTCCCAGTCTTTCCCTCCCACTGGCCACGGCGGAGGATTCCCATCCGCAACCGGTGGGAAGATGCCCGGTGGCTGCCAGGG
>JBCJKH010058309.1:0-18785 GCA_039877255.1 Loriculus beryllinus
AAGTTTAGATTGGATGTAAGGAAGAAGTTCTTTACTGTTAGGGTGGTGAGGCACTGGAATGGGTTGCCCAAGGAAGTGGAGTGCTCCATCCCTGGCAGTGTTCAAGGCTAAGCTGGACAGAGCCTTGGTTGACATGGTTTAGTGTGAGGTGTCCCTGCCCATGGCAGGGGGGTTGGAACTGGATGATCTTGATGTCCTTTCCAACCCTGACTATTCTATGATTCTATGACTCTATGGGAACTTTCCGGGGACTGTAAGGGTTGCTACCCTGCACAACACAATATTAAGCCAAAGTGGAACACGACAGGTTTCTCCACAAACTGTTTATAAATTCAAGCTGTATAGTTGTGACTTATTCTATCTCAGGGTATTAAAAGTAGATAGCAACCAGCAGCCAAGTGAAGAAGTCATGACTGCTGTACTGATGAAAAAAAAAAAAACCAAAACAGTCACAGAGCTCTTTTGTAAATTTGCTTTTAAAGTGTGTGTGGAAATCATTAGGTAGGAATTCTTTGCTTTATTCCAGGAAAAAAATAAATTAAAAACTCTGGTGCAGTACTGTTTCTTCACAAAGAAGGTGGAACAAAGAAATGCCCAGCTTCTCAACTTCTACTAAGAGAAAACTGGCAATTATCCAAAGCTAGCTAATCACTTCCTCCACAAGTTGAAAACATGGGGTTTTGTATTTAATTATTCATTGCAAGAAAAAATTTGAACCTGAAGTTCAAAGCAGGCACATAACTTGATATAGGTAATTTATAACAATAAAACCTGCAAATGGTTGAATGTGCACATCAGGAACTGTAAGTCAGCTTTCAAAACCAGAAAACTCTGTTAATATGCAGACTTCTGCTAAAGAAATAAAAAATTAAATATTTAGCTTGATACATAGTCATTTTTCTGTCCATGCAATGTATTCTCAAATCACAGCTTCTTCAGATTTATTAATTTTTCCATCACATTCCCCAAAAAATTTATAATATTGTATATTACATGAAATCAAAATAAAGAATCAGAAGCCAGGCATATCTGTTTCACAGTTACTCTGCAGATCTGAAATACTTTGTCATGAGAGCTGTCCCAACCCACTCATTCAAAAATAGGTTATTGAGGAGACTAACATAATAAGCCAGAAAAATCCCTTTTACACTTTCAGGAATGACCAACAACTCTGAACAATGTACTCCATTGTGGACATAGATTTTCAGCCTGCAGATACTGATAGCTGGCAGAGGAAAATGTCTGCAAAATGGTCAGTGGGTTATAAACTTGCTACATTAATCTTTGGATGCATACAGATAATCCGGTGACATAGAAATATTTAAATTATCCTACTGAAATAATATGATTTAAAATAATAGTAAGGGAATGGCACCTGGGGAAGTAACAAAATTAGAAGTCTTATCTGTGTAATTTACTTGCATTTACAGACCTCTCAGTCTGCACTTTACTTATAAATGATCACTCACATTTGCTACCTAGGACACTTTTTTGCTACCTAGGACTTTTTTGGCTTGTTGCCAAAACATCTACTGACAAGTGCAGTACTCAGAAGTTTAATACAGTAACGGCCAGGTTTGTATTTTCATAGAATCATAGAATAGTTAGGGTTGGAAAGGACCTTAAGATCATCTAGTTCCAAACCCCCTTCCATGGGCAGGGACACCTCACAGTAGAACATGTTGCCCAAGGCTCTATCCAACTTAGCCTTGAACACTGCCAGGGATGAAACATTTACCACTTCACTGGGCAATCTGTTCCACTGCCTCACCACCCTTACAGTAAAGAACTTCCATCGGGAAGTTCTTTGAAAAAATGGGCAGTGAAGAACATTTCAAGGTGGTCTCAGCAGGGAAGTTCAAGATTGTTACAATGTAAGCGCATGCAACATCATACCATTATTTCCGTGTAAAACAACTAATGATAATGAAAGCCGGATTGTGCTGCAGCCTCCCTTCTCCACCCTGCTCCTCCCTATGTAACAATGGTATGATGAGTTTGACTGCTGTAATAAGATTAGATTTCATGAGGAATCAAGCTCTTTCACAGAAATAGGATTCTTAAACTGTGAAGACTATTATTCAGTTGCTGTGCCCCATCAAAATTATTGCTTGAGTATCAACTTCCATATAAATTGATCTATTGTGACTGCCTTTTCTTATCAGTAATCTACACTTTAGTATTGTCTTCTCTCAACACCTGGAGAAAGTATAAATTACCCTATGAAGAAAGGGAGAACATAAAGGGAGAACTGAAAACAGTAGATTAGAAACGTAACATTTACTCTCCAACTTACATTGTTCTGGTAAATGGCTTGTATTTATAGCTATAACTATCATCTTTAATAATCTGCTTTTTTTTTCATAAAGAAAATTTTAGATGAGTGTTACCTACTCATCTAATGCAAATTTTAGATGTCTTACCTACTCATCTAATGCAAATTTATTGTTCTCTAAGAGTTAAGAGGACATAAGAGAATGTTGAACAATTACATATAACTTAAGTTTTATAATGCAAAGTTCTGTGCAAGAACATTATCCTTCCCAGTCATTAGTAAAAATATAAACCAGCTCTCAGGCTACATTAAAATTTTAAGAGTTTATCTATTTCATTGATAGGTGAGAAAGCTGTTTATGAATAGACTGTATTGCACAAATTAGGGCATTTCTAGATAAGACAGAAAACATTTCCTTTTTAGTAAAAAGAAGGTGTCTTCACAAAAAAGCTGGCTTTGTTTACTGAAAAAAAGAAATCAAAAGATTATTAAAAAGAAATAAAACCAGCTTTTGCATTTACAGACATTGTGGGGTACTAAGCATAAACCATAACAAAAGGCTATTTTGTGCAGATGTTCCTGCTGGTGTACTGAAAATCAAAAGGAGCGGTAACCAATAATTTCTAAATGGAAACAGATATTTTTTGTGTAAAGAAATGCTGACAAATAAAATACAGCTTATATAAAAGAAATCAGTTGTGATACTTGCAGAATGTTCCCCAGGTGGGTGTTCTTCAAGATGAAGTCTGTAGTCATCTTATGGCCTGGGGAGGGCCCTTGATTCAGAGGAAATGCCCCTGAAAACGGACATTGCTGGTGAGACAACATCTAATGCGAGCCCAAGGTCTCCATAGAATCATAGAATAGTTAGGGTTGGAAAAGACCTTACGATTCTTTATTTTCAACTCCACTGCCATGGGCAGGGACACCTTGCATTAAACCATGTCACCCAAGATTCCATCCAGCCTTACCTTGAACACTGCGAGGGATGGAGCATTCACAACTTCCTTGGGCAACCCATTCCAGTGCCTCACCACTCTAACAGGAAAGAATTTCTTCCTTATATCCAATCTAAACTTCCCCTGTTTAAGTTTTAACCTGTTAGCCCTTGTCCTATCACTACAGTCCCTAATGAAAAGTCCCTCCCCAGCATCCTTGTAAGCCCCCTTCACATACTGGAAAGCTGCTGTGATGTCTCCACGCAGCCTTCTCTTCTCCAGGCTGAACAGTTCTCCTTTACAGAGAAAAATTCTAAAACCATGCAAAATGTCTGACAGCTCAGCCCCTTCATTGAGTGGATGTTCATTCACAACAAAGATTTGATGAACAGATGAATTACATTTAATTTTCTCCTCCATGAATAATATCATCAAAAACTACTGTATACCATTAGAGGAATATTGGTGAGATTTTTCCATAACACAACAGAAGCGGGGGAGGAAATTTAAGGAGGAATGAATGCACAGTTGTGCTGGGTTTGGCTAGCATAGAATTAATTTTCTTCATAGTAGCTAGTATGGGACTGTGTTTTGGATTTGTGCTGGAAACAGTGTTAATAATTCAGGGATGTTTTAGCTATTGCTGAGCAGTGTTTACACAGAGCCAAGTCCTTTTCTACTCCTCACAGCACTCCACAGTGAGTATGCTGTGGGTGCACAAGAAGTTGGGAAGGGATCCCACCTGACTCAAGGGATATCCCATACCATATGACATCTTGCTCAACATACATATAAAGCTGGGGGGAGAGGAAAGAAGGGAGAAGGAGGATGTTCAGAGTAATGGCATTTTTCTTGCCAAGTAACCATTACACATGATAGAGCCCTGCTTTCTGGGGCATGGCTGAATACCTGACTGATGATGGGAAGCACTGAATGAATCCATTATTTTGTTTTGCTTGCATGCACAGCTTTTGCTTTACCTGTAAAACTGTCTTTATTTCAACACGTGAGTTTTCTCTCACTCTTCTCACACTGGAAGAGAATGAGCAAGCGAGCAGCTGTGTGGGGCTTAGTTGCCAGCTGGAGTTAAACCATGACAACAAATGGGGCCTTGAGTAACCTGATCTAGTGGAAGGTGTCAGTGTCCATGGCAGGGAGTTGGAGCTAGATAAGTTTTAAGGTCCCTTCCAACTCTAACCATTCTATGATTTTACAAATCATCAAACCTGCATGAAGGTTAACAGATGGTGTAAATTAAATTTGTGCCCTGTGCTGCAATAGCAGTTCTGTGAATAGGGAGAAACAGTAAATAATGAAAGCTTTCTATCCTTGTTTCCATGCAAGGAAATTTCACATTTGCAGACTTTCAACCATTATCCAGTAATACAATATCTCAGAAATAAGGTTTACAGAAACCATCCATATCCATATTATAAAATTATGACTTTTTTTTTTTTTTACTTCATATACAGAAAAAAATAAAAAATGAGAATCCCATTAATAATTCGTTTAGCTGGTCAAAAAAAAGTATAGCTGAATAATAATAATATAATCTACTGTAACGATCTCTGATATATTCCCCCACCAAGATTCAGAGCAAGTTCTATAGAAGGGCTTGAATACTGCAGCAAGATATATAATGACAATACGCATCCCTTTTTCTGTCATAATGCACATTCTACTTATGATCCTCACATTACATTGTACAATACAACTGTACATGCCTACTCCAGAAAAAGATGTAACAGTAGATGTCAAGGTAAGTCTATTACACATTTATGCTAGCAATGGTCTGCTTCATCTAGTACCTGATTTTAAGATGTAAGCAGACAAGAACTCATAATAACATTTAAGCATTTTCAAAACTTATTGCCACTATCTTCACATAATTTGTGCACTTAGAGTGTTAATGTAAAGCAAAATAAGTTTTATTTTAAAAGCACTGGTTTACAGAATAATTGCTATATTTTAATTTGAGGATTAAATATGTTTTATTCTTCACTGCACTAGTTAGCACAAGAATACAAAAAAAGCAGAGATCTGCAGAGATGTTAATCAGAATGTAAGGATTAATATAACAGTAGTTCTGCATGCTGCTTAGATTTCAGTGGATGTCTCTTCCTTTTGAACAACAAGATTGATTTTGAAATATTTCACAAAGCTGTAAATTTCTATTATTGAATCAACCAATTTGTCCATGTAACAGCTTGGAAAAAGAATATGTTACAAAGTAGAGTTTACAGCCTGGACTTAAGAGGTTGTATTCTGAATCCTTTTCTGCTCCTGCTTTCCTCACTTGCAGGCATAAATAGGCACCTATGTTATTTTTTGTTTTCACAATTCTCTAAAAATTGCCATAAGAAAGTAATTTTTGAACACTGCACTCTTAACTCCTTTTAACTCTATTAATTTAGCAAGTCACAGAATCAAGAGCAGGGTTAGCTACAGTATCTGGCATCATTTTGGCTTTCTGTCTGTCTTAAGACGATTTATGAGTTGATAGTACTCTTTCCATTTTGCATTACCAATCAACTCAGATATCAATAGAGTCTGTTTAAGCATGTTTTATGTACAAAGGCTAACTTGCTGGTTTCTGCAGAAGGCAAATCCAATTTGTCTGTTATTTTTCTCCGTGGCCAAGAGCCATAAAAGTGCAATAAAAGCACAAGATCCTGTCAGTGTCACTTGACTGCAGTCTATTTCTCCATGCACATGTGTGATTTCAGGTATGTTAAATAATTTCCTTTCACATCATCATGCTTCATCTACAACATTGCCAGATGTCATTATGATAAAAAAAACAAAAACAAAAACAAAACCAAAACAAAACTTCAAAAGAAACCAGTTCTCCCGAGTAAGGTAAGAAGGTGAAAAGAAAACAAAAATACAAGCAATTCATACAGCACTTAAAATACTTACAATATTTTATGTTTGTCCTGTATCACAGCTGTTCCTATATAGGGTAATGTATAATTTTTCTGGAGGAGGATTTTCAAGGCTGGCTGTGTTAACCTTGAAGTATTATTCCCTCAAGTTATAAATTTCTGCACATCCAAAGCATGAAGCTGTTTGGAAGAAAAAGAAAAATCCCAGAATTGTAAGCTGTATAGTAGTCAAATAGACTGTCATTTGATACTAGCCTTGAGCATACTGTACAGACAGAAAAACAGCCTAGAACTAAACAGCTCCATTACAGCCTTGAAAGTTAAGTCATACACTTCGCATTAATGATCTCCAGGTATTAATGCCAATGTCATTTAATGCTACCCCTATGATGTGCAGTCTTGAGTGGGAATCAAATAAACATACAATTGAAATAGTTCTCCAAAAATCAGAAATGAGAGAGGTGTTTGAAAAGAAACCTTCTAACTAAAAAAACCTAGTAATCATCCAACATATGAGGGCACTGAAGCAAGAACAGTCCTTATCTGGTACTTTCTCACCTTCCCTGGAAAGTATGACTCTCAGGAGTCTTTCTGCTTTTTGTAAGCTAAATACAGTTTCTCTCAAGACACTTAGAGATGTTTAACCTTATTAATAGCTTTACTGAAAAAGCTACCATGAAACTAACCTCTGAAAGACACAACTAATCTAAATTGTCATTTGGTTGAGGTTTAGAGGAGTGAGAGGGCGTATGTGGTATAAGGAACAGTGATGTACGAAAGGTCTACATCTTTCAGAGACTAAAGGAAACCTGCTCTCTCCTGGGCCAAACAACTTGTGACAAATCTGCCTATAAGCTGTTCTTTCTTCATTTATCCCCACTACATAGTTTTATCCTTTCCCACCTAATTTTTCTGATCAAAACAAAAAGGCAAAAATATTTATAACCCCAAGCTCAAGCTCTGAGTATTTAATCTCTTTTTCATATCGTTGAAGGATTTATCAATATCAGAACAACTGAATCAGGACCTCCGGGGACAACTCCACATTTAATTGTCTGTTGAGTCTTTTTCATGTTTATTTTCCTCTATGTGTCAACTAGTAGCACCTATTAACAAAAGTTTTAGTCCACAGCATATTGCAGTGCCACAGAATGCCACCTTTAAGTAAAGAAGTGAAGCTAGCACTAAATAACTAAAGCCAGGTTTCACATGCAGACTTGAACGACTGAAAACTGGTATTTGGCAGGGGACTGTAAGAAGGACTGCCCTTCAGAGACAGCTGATTTTGTCTTTAATCAGCCCTCTGCATGTATAGTCTTATTCCAAATGTTTTCATTACGCTTCCATAATACTCTACTCAATATCTACCCAGAGCTGGACTCATTCTTCAGAATATCCTCCTTCTATTTTCAAATTATCATAAAGTGTTATTATTAAGCAAATGTGGAGAAACAAAAAGGTCTTCCCTCAGGGAGTCTTTCCTTCTTTTTTATCAGAGAAAATTGCTCCTTTTTTCTTTTTCTTCTATTTCTGTAAAGTGAAGAGAATTTTAATAAAATGACGTAGTTTTGTTGGAGGTTAAAGAGCTATTTGTTGATGTATACAGTGCCTGGGTACCTTGCAATTGAATGCTTGGAACATAAAGACACGTAAAATGACATTTTTAAGAGGTAAAAACAAGTGAGACAATTAGCAGATAATAAAGGATTTTTACACTCTTGATCTCAGCAGGCCCAGTCAGTAATGACCACTAATATATCCTTTTCACTCTCAATGCTTGTAAAAAAGTCTTCATCATTTCTTTTTTGCAAAACAATTGCCTATTTTTACCCCCACTGCTTGAAATGTAGGTCAAGACACCATCCCTAGGAATCTGATTTACAAAGTACTTAAAAAATCATCTGAGATCAAATACTATTAGAAATGCAATCAAGGTAGCAGCAATTCAGCCTTCTTCCTTAGTTGAGAATGAAATTTCAGTGTCAGAAAAATAAGTTTCCCTTATAGTTTCCCTTTTAAAGTGCAGCTTACGTGCTGGGGGTGGGAAGGTTGAGGGGGTGAGAGGAATGAATAATTAAAAAAGAGGAAAAAAGAATAACTTCTTTAAAGAATGGCTCTAGAAAAAAAAAAAAAGAAAAAAAACCAACTAAAAATAAAAAATGGCCCTGCAGTTTTAAAATCAAACTAGTTTCAGCAGCTGTTACATCTTTAATCTTTTTGTATGAAATAAGGGATGCTCAAGAAAAAGATAATAAATTCACCTGAAATGCTCTTTGGCTTTTGTAAAAGAAGCATCATCAAATAACTGCATTGCTTTGCAATCATAAACTATTAATATAAGCATTTGTCAACAATATATTATAATTTTTAGTTTGAAACAACTGTAGACTATTCCAAAATCATCTATAATTCATATCATCAAGTAATATTTTAATTTTAATTATATTAATTAGATTATATATTAATTTTATTAATACAATATTATTATATTGTTATAATATTATATTATTATAATATTAATTATATTAAAATAATTTTAATTATAGTATTATATTAATTTTAATTATATTAATTATATTTTAATATTTTAATATTTTAATTCAAGTACATCACACATCAGACACAAAGTCAGCTATTGTAGCATTATGAAAACACAAATAATTACAATAATAAAAAGGCAAAGGCTTATCAACTGTTACATTTAGGAAAGGGGAAATCGACATTCTTCTACAAACAGCAGACAAATAAGACCTAAAGAACGTAAAACTGATGAAAGACACAGATATAGGACTATAACCAAAAGTATTTTGCATGAAAATGTGACTTTGCTTCCTTAATTCTTAACAGAACTTCCATGTCTAGGTTGCCAGAGCAGAAAACACTTTCACTTCTGATTTCCAGCTGACTGATCTAAGAATGATGGCATTCAGGGAGCAACTGTTTTAAAGCCACCTGGTAGCTCCCTGCCTCACAGACCTTTGCAGAACCAAATTTCTGTTAGAAGTGTTATAATGAACACAGTATCACAGTGCAGTCTTAAGGTTAACATGCTAATAATTTTTAGAAAAAGACAGTTAATTCTTGTCTAGGAAGCATTGAGCTAGTCTTTCACCCATCTAGTTCCTTCAGTGTCAAAATGAAATTAAATATGGAAAACTTCCAGAGCCTCATCTCCTGAGAATATTGGCTTCATCACAAGAAGGATCAGCACCTGAATATTCTTTGGCTAATATTTTATTTATTTGTGACTACCGTTATCAAGTAAAAAATTGAAAGGCCAAAATGGTTATAAAGAAGGAATTTATTTTCAATTAGCTCCTCATAATAGACTGTGTGACCTTTCCTAACAAAAATACCAAAAATAACAAAAACGAGTTTATCTCATTGTAGGTCACTGATTTAATAATTTAGTAATAGCTACTTGGTCACTCACTGTGTCTCAGCTGAAGAAAAAAATGTACTGCAGACAGTGAAGCTAAACCCAGTAGCTATACCCAACCTCTTTAGTATGACAGAAATACCCTAATAATAATGTATTTGCTCTCAGATGTCTCCAATGTATACCTGTATAACCACTGATAACGTCTTCAGTGATTACGACACATGTATCTGTGGAAAATCTACCAGCATCTGCGAAAAAAAAAGCTCTGCTTTTCAAGTACAGTAAAGCCTTTAAGAAAACATTTGGGAATAAATTAGAATTTTCAGATGGTGAATTTCAGCTATACAGTTAACTAATTTTCAAATTGACCACAGCTGAAACACAGCACACAATCTCATAATTAATATTTTAGTCACAACTGGAATTTGGTATTATTAAGATGGGTATCAATCTTCAGTTGCTTGAAGCATTGTCAGTCCTGCACATCCTGCTAAAGTTCAAAAAATGCATGTTCCAACATTTCTCTCTGCATCAGATATATTTTAGTAGGTTATCTGTCTCTCTCACACTGCTGAAGGCAAAATAACACATATGAAGCTCCAATATGAAGGAAAGCATTAAGCCTTTGTGAAAAGGCTGGGGAGGTAACAAGGATGAACAGACAGGAGGAATACTCATGAATATTAAGGTGGTTGGGGTGAGGGAAAATGGGTTTCCATTCTGAGTTAAGCCAACTGTACATTAGTGGGACAAGAAAACAGGTAAAAGGAGGAAGATATAACTTACCTTGTGAAGAAATGGAGTACAGATTAAGTGAGAATATTGTGAGATACATGAAGTCTGGGAAGTAAGAAGGATTTGACCATGTTGGAAGCAGAAGAAGAGGTCAGACAAAAAGAGGAATGTGACAAAGAAGGTGCATGCAGCAGTCCAGTGTCTTCAGAGTCATGGCCTCCTCCTCAGTCTCAGCACTTTGCTTGTGCTAGCAAACAGCAGCGAAACCTACCAGCTCTGCCACTCTGAGGGAACTTTGATACCACCCTATATTTGATAAAAATGTCTGCCACTGTATATTGTGAAGCAGCAAGTAAGAAAGGAAAATTCACTGTTTTTTTAATTACATTGTCATGCCTACAAATCTTTGCAAAGCTCAAACCAGACTTTTCTTTTTCTAACATTGTATAATTGCAATACAATTATAATACTATGGTTTAAGCTGACAAGATTAATAAAAAATGTCAAGGAGGTTATTGCTATACCAGTATCCTCACACTAGCTGCTTCTTTTTTGTCTTTTTTTGTGTTTTATTCTTCTTTCAGCATAATATTTTCAGAAGCTGCATTGTGTCTGTTACCATGGAAAATAAAACTGTTTTCAGTACTTTATTTACCTATCCATTCCTTTTATTAGTTTAAGTCTAACTAAATTCGCTCTCTTCCTCACATATCTTAAGTGTTGTAGACTGTACTTTGTGAATGTGGCTATTCTAGCTCATATTGTTGATGTTCTCTTTTCCATTCAAGGTAGGTGAAGATGAGAATTTGTTGGCTGAGTCCACATCATTAGATCTGACTGACTGAAGATAAAGCTAGTTGCATAAGTGACAAGGTGTGTATGGATCTTTTTAAACTATGACAGGAGCAACTGAGGACCAAAACTTAAAATCTGGGTAAGAAAAACCAGCAGTTATATGGTGTTTTACAACTGTAGAGCCTGAAGATGCCCATGACCTCGCTAATTACAGTTCACTCTAATGTACATGGAGTTCACTCTTATGTACGTATGTTTAACAGCCTATTTGCCATTGTAGCCTTCTTTTTCTTGTCCATTCTGTGTCTCAGAAATGCTGGAATAGTATTTGCAGTTTGTTTCTGGTTTTAATAACCCAAGAGGGATTATTTTGTGTTTCAGCATCATCTTAGTTAAAGTCTGTAATGATTACAAAATCATAACAAAAAGTATCCCACTAGAGACTCAGTAACATATTATATTTCAATATTTCAAAGGTAAACTTTGAAAGTGCTATACCAAATAAAACTGCATTTCTAAAGTGCAGCTGACAAGATTAGCATAATGTCTTTGCACCTTGTTTTCATTAACTGCTCAAATTTGGTCTTAAAATTGTTCCAGCATTTACCTTTCTTCTCTTAGCAGAAAGAATCTTATTAATCCATCTGCTCAAATAGCTAACAACAATCTTCAGTTTCCAGACTAAAATTATTCATGGTCACACAGATCAGTGAGAGTTGTAGAGCTGTCTGAGAAATTGAATTAACACCTGGGCTATATTCTTATCCTGAACTCTGAGATGCTTCTACGGCACTTGCCTCCAACATTATTAAAATTTGTACTAACTGGCATGTACCTACTAAAGTCATATACATAAATGACAGAACCATAACCATATCTTCAGGTTCCCATCCTCCTAAACCTTTCCTGAACCTGTTCCAATTACCTCTTTTTTTTTTTTTTAGTATTCCAGATAAGGTCTCCTGACAATTCCTTACATAATGACATTAATATTTTGCTGTTTCTCCTGACAACATCAATCCTGATATAATCTAAGGTCACAACTACATTTTACAAAGACAGATCACATGGACAATACAGGCTCAGTAGGTAATTGAATAAATGCACACGCATTTCTATGCCTTTAGTTCTTTCCAGTCTCTTTGTCTTCATATGTAAAAATTCTCTGTCTTCATATGAATGACCTTGGATTTCAAAACGCTAAGCCCTGAGTCAAAATTTCTGCCATCAAAGCAATGTCAGATATGATTCAATCGGTCAAAGTGTTAAGTCGAGTTGATTTTCCAGAAATCAGCATTTGACAAGTACTACACAGTGCAAATAAATCTATCAGTAAATAATAATAATAAATCATTAATTTGAAAGGCATAAATCTACTAATAGATTTTGGTTTATTAACGAAAGATCCACTCTTTTGCAATTATCTTCCTAAATATTAAAAAATAAAAAGAATAAAAATTGCTAACGTAATAGTAAACACTTTTCTGTGTCAAAGAAGAGGAACTAACCAAAGAGATGAAAGAGACAAATCTGACAGGCTGAATTCCACTCCAAACCCTCTTATCTTTTATTTAATAAATTTCTGCAACACTGGCTGATATCAAATTACTTTCCATTCATTAAAATAATTTATTCTCTTCACTTTAGTGACCATCAAAAAATACATCACACATGGATTTTTCACTGGATATTCATCAGGAGAAAGCAGTGACATTACAAAAAAGATGAGTTGGATAATTTTCAGATGTCTTTTTCTTTCTTTATGTTATAGATTCTTTTTTTATTTCATGCTCTGGATAACCTTCAGTTTCAGTTCCCCGGAAGTTTAACCTGTGATTTCTTTCATGTACTAGCACTACCACTGATGGTGAGCACACATTCCATTCCCTGAAGAATTTTATGCCTAGCTCCAGATTTATACTTCCCACCGAGCAACACTGCTTGCTTATGACCAGAAATGCATGAACTCATTTTCTATTAAATGAAGGCCTTGTATAGTCAGGTAAGAGAGATGAAAGATCAGGTAGAAGAAATGAAGAAAAATGCCTGGATAGCAGGCAGCTACTAATTATTACGACCAGAACCATTCATATTAATAAATTTCATACATTCCTTTTCTGAGTCACATGGATGCAAGGAAGTTTCTGGAAACCTCATTGCCAGCAGGATACAGGCCAAGCACCTTTTTATGAATCAGCCTGCACATCAGTTTAGAGTGAGTTTGACACTGCACTGTTTGAATAGGCTTTTATGTCACAGATAAATATTCCATGTTTGTAGTATGAGGTAGCCTATAAAGAGAGACTTATTTCCTCCTTCAGTGAAAAATGACCAACTAGACCCCATCATTCACCATTTAAATGGCCACCAGCCAGTGACTAACAGCTAGCCCATTTGATCGCAGAGCTGTAGTTTACTGATATGAAGTCATATTTCATGGCAGCTCTTGACTGAGAAATAGAAAATGCAGGGCTCACAAGAGGGCTTTTGACAGTTGCTTCCATGAAATGCTTTCATTTGTCACTGTGACAAGGAACAAGAAGATACTGACTGAAAAAGAGAGCATGAGGACACAGCTGTCCTCACCTAACTTTCACTGAGACTTGATTGGCAGACACACAAGCCCACTTGAGGTTACTTGAATTTTCCTGATTGTCCTTGATAATCTTATTAATCCTTTACATTTTAGGCATAACAAACAGCTAACCATATGTCACTGACACTGCAGTCATGCTTACCAAGAATGAATGCATTCCTAATTTCAGTAAAATCTGTATAAAGAATCAATATTTTTTTAATCGCAACCTTTATTAGGACTTTTAGCTTAATTATTTCCCACAGACCACAAAATTTTCCATAATCTTTCTCTGGTTTTTCCTACTGTTCCAAGACATTTCCTAAGCTGCTTTTTTTTTAATGAAATTAATTTTACATTTCTAAAGAAAACCTCTTTCTCATTCAAGGTTAACAATGCTTTTTTTTTTTTTACACCTGAAGTTGTTACTAATACAATTTATTCTCCAGATAATGTTTAAATCAATGAAATAATCATGAAAGCACTAACCTTAACCAGGTATAATAACCCTATGGAGTTAAACATGAGAGAGAAAACATATTATCTCTTAAGTGTTGTTAGCATCATGCCGATAGCAGTATAATACTTACAAATTGCCTTACATGCTCCTTCAATTATACTTTGCATTATGCAAAACACACAGCTATTGTAACCCTTAAATTTTCAGTAATATGTCATTGAAAACATTGGTCAAGGTAGCAACAGTTAAGTCCTATTTCAAAATAAACAAACAACAACAAAAAAAAAAAAACAATTCATAGGCCATTCTTGTCCTGTAAAATTGCAAATAAAAATATACTTAATTTTCATGAAGACAAAAGTCAATGTCAGATGTCATGCTAAGCAGCCCTTCTTCTAGAATAGCTTTTGCTTCCATCAATCTTCCACTAACAGCAAGCACTTGCCTATCTCCCTACCTAATTTTTTTTCTTTACGAACTTTTTCCACCATACAGATATGATCCTGTTCTAAAACTGACGATCATACCTTATAAGCATTCATTGCTCATCACTGGTCTTGAAAGGTTATAAACAGCCTTCTTCATTTTCCTGAGAAACATTAAAAAATGTCATATATTAGCCTAGTAACAGAGGCCTAGGAAAGAAAAAGTCATATGCAAAGCAATTGAGATGGTTGTGATGACATGAAAGGGAAACGAATGGACTAATAAGCAGGTCTGAAACATGCAATTAGGGTTTTTTTTTTTACAGTGTTTGAGGAAATTTCAGTTTAAAAAAAATAAATTAAAAGGAAATTGTTGCTAACCACTATTATTGTAAAGATACATGAACATCTGAGTATTAAGTTTACCCAAACATGCCTCAGATTAATATTTGCCCTAATCTACAATGCAGCTCATAGACATAAGACAAAAAATCAAACTGAAAAACAGCCTGGTTAAGAGATGGTCTGGAGGAGCTGAGGCTTCTTTCAGGTGGAATTTTCTCTGGCTGGGGCAGATAATCAGGGATTGTATGTGGTCTTCTACACTACAGCAGCTGTTACTAACACCAAATAACTGAAGAAGAGGAGTTGTGAAGCCTGTCTGAGAGCTAGCTGAGCATGGCCTTAGCCAGAAGAAGACAAACAGAGCTCAGACAGTAGTGGCTAGCTGTGTACGAGTGGCCAGCTACCTCTTGGTGCAAGTGATACCTTGGATAAAAGGTAGCACCAGCCGAGAGGAATTGGGATTTGACAATCTCAAGAAATGAAGGGAAAATACACTCTCCCAAAAGAGCTGATCCATAGCAACACACCTGTAGTGTTGCATGTCACTGACCTAAATCACTTTTCAAATTGTCATCATTACTCTGCCAATGAAAAATGTGGTCATCTCTATCTCTTCATATATTTGCACTTCATGTTCCCATTTCTTCAAATGGTTTTACTCTGCCTCCTGTGCCTGCATCTGCCATACTTCCATCAAAAACTGTTTTGCTCTGCACTCTTCATTTTCTTGGGTTGTTCACTGTATTAAGGTAGATTTCCATTCTAAATGGAGAGAATATGGGGAATAATTTCTCCGTTTCAATAAAAACTTCAGAGAAAGCCATTTTAGAATATCAAATTGCTCCCAGGAGCACAGACCACTTTTCCCTCAAATAAAATCTGGTTTAGTAAAAGGACTAGAATTATTTTTAATAACTTTATTTACCAGCAGATATATAGCAAAGAAAAAAAGAAAGAAAAAAAAAGCTATGTATCAACCAAATATTTCTGTATCTTAATTTTCACTTATCTTACCTCCATAAAGAAACTGTGCTTGGTGCCTATTTTACTATGTGAAATGGCTTTTCTTCACATTCATCAAAAGCTCTCTTGATGCAGAGTCCCAGAAGTATATAATATGAATTCAGCCTTCCTCAGCCATGTTACTCATAACCTGCAGGTATTTCCTTTTAAATAGTGTCAAAATCCAATAACTCTAATAAAAGGTGTAAATTCCCAGCACAAACTTATGCAAATTTTAAACACACACACAAACCCAGCCAACAATACTATACTGCAAGTTGTGATCTGTTAGTGAACTCTGTGAATATGGTGCTTTTCTCAGTTAGTTGTGCAATCAAAGGACAGATCATTCTTTGAGATTTCTCATCCTCATCTTGAATGACAGTAGATCTCAAGAGAGAATTGCACCCTGGCTTACTGAATTATCAAAGTGGGGAAGGTCTTGAGACTTTCAAAGCCTTGAGAACAGTCAGAGAGTTTTGTGCTGGTAAAGTGACTGAAGGCAACCACTTTAAATCTACTGAACAGCCAATTGCCTGACTCAGAAGCTGCATTCCTAATGAGCAGCTTCACTGACAAACCATTGCTTTGCTGGTCAAGGGCCTGCTTACCCCAGCAAAAACTAATCCTTTGTTTCCCAGTACAGGGTCCGGCGACTCCTTGGGACCAAGAATGCAGGGGGCGACTCGGGGTGGGTCATGGCTAAACCTGGCAGGCAGGATTATAATCTCACTGGGATGTTTTAAATTCTGACAATTGAGTAATACTCTCCCAGTTTCTCTCCAGTTTCCTAGAAACTGGAAAATTTATAAGGTAGCAACCTACTTTTTGCAGTACCGAGCCATAGAAAATACTTTAAATATCTCACTGATAAGCACATCAAAACAGATTCAGGATCTTATGTCATGCAAAAACACATACTTGGATCACAGTTCCAGTTCATGATATGCACCAAACTGCATACTTGGAGACTGTTAATGCATCTTCTCTTTGAGACCAAGCAAAAGACACGTTTCTTGTTGTTAACACGATACTTCAAACTTCATGAACATTAGAAAATTAATAATACCCTTAGAATTAATTAAAATTAATAATAAGAATAAATTAAATAAGAAGAATTAAGAATAATCCATAATTATTAATAATAATTATTAATTAATAATTATTAATAAGAATTGATTAAAACTAATAATACCCTTAGAAAATTAAGCAACAGTCATTATTCATCTACAGCTGCCTAACTTCAGTTTATACTTTTGCTTTATTTGTTATTTTAAAAAATTGCCTTATTACTGGTGTTATTATCAGTGCTGGTAAAAGGAAAAAAAATCAAGCAAGTACTCAATCCTTAGAAATTAATTACATATATGTAAGCAATGGTCATCCAGCTGACAGCAAATCGAAACTGCTTCACTAGACTTAGCCTCGTAACATAGTATTTATCCAACTGCTGTATTCTTTGTGTTGGCCAGATGTTCTGGGACACCGACTTCTGCGTATGAATAAAAACATTTTGACAAAAGGCATCTTGAAATAGCAGGACTGAAAAGCTAATGGAGTTGTAATGAATAGTGCAAAGCACAGACTATTCTTCCAGCTGTTTATTGCTAGCTAGAGAATGTAAACATATTTATTACTGTCCATCATTTTTTTATGTTCACAGACTATTAGGGAATGATAATATTTTTATTAGTTTTTGCTCCTGTACCTGTTTCATTTTAAAATACATATGCCTCTTTTTTGGTGTTACATAAGAAGTGAAAAGTGTCAATACGTCATTTTTAAAAGGTATAGCTAAATATATACTCTGTTGGAGAATGAAAGACTTCTGCTTAAGCCTCAGCTAAAGCTTCTTTTCTTCTGCACTACAGTGTAGAAGCAATACATGAGTATAATCTCCATCACAGTCAAAAGCATGACACTCTTAATACTGACAGAAGTACTTTTCTTTAGTTTCAACAACACAACCCGATGACAGAGGCAGAATTTCTTAACTTCTGATTCAAAGACAGAATACTTAGAGCAGTCAGCCTGGGTGTTCTGGATGTGTGATCATACACCAGTGTTATGAGCAGAAGTGTTAAATCAGGAGCTTAATGCTTATAGAGGGATTTCATTCACTTTGGTTAGCTTGTTGAACTAGATATATGTAAGCTCTGAGGTTAATAAATCTTGAAACAGAGCTTCATACCACTCAATAGACAATACTGTGCCTGTTAAAGCTGTGCAAGCAATTCCTTCAATACATAGCACATTTTTCTATTTTAGTATGTTTTATTTCTACTAAATGAATATGCTCATTATTGTAGCTTGCTCTTTCCAATTGTAACTGATTATACCTCTATATATGAAGTGATGGTGCAGCTTCTATTTTTTGCCTCTAAACCTGCAGAGCCCAGATCATCAGAAATTCAGCCACTCCCTCTTCTGGAGTAAACACTAGCAGTTACTGGTAAGACTCAAGGATATATACCCACATTTAACATGCTCTCCTTGGTACAGTAACCTTGCAATATACTCTTGCTTCTGTCTTTCAGAATCTCTACCATTTAATTATGTCTGTCCTACAAGATAAATGTGTATCAACTGCTTTTACCCCAGTCATGCTGGTTTCTTCATATTCTACTGATGCTGAAAAATGAAAAGATGAAATTTTGTGAAGGACAAGTAAATATAAGACAGCTCTGATGAAATCAAAACATCAGTACATGAGGAAGAGCATTAGGTTACTGAAGAGTAAAGTCAGCTTGTGAGAACTGTGCCTTGATTTAAAGTGTGTGTAATTTCTCAGTGTCACTCCCACCCTTTACTTGCCTTTTGCTGCATCAGAGTAATGTAAGCAAGATTAAGCCATTTTATTTGCTGCTGCTACTCTAGTGAAGGTTTTCCCGTGATTAGTCTTTAAGACAGACTGCGTGTTTTCACCAACCTTGTACAAAAAAGGAATCAATAGAGCTGTTTCCCACCT